>JAMKCH010015331.1:0-37967 GCA_023653785.1 Ophioderma brevispina | reverse complement strand
GCCTTGCCTGTGGCGCCAAATTTACCCAAAACTCCCGGGTTCGAAAGTAGTACCGGTGGGGGTCACTTAGCTGGGATTTATTAGGGTACCACTTCTGAATTTGATCGGTATACCAGTATTGATTTAGTAGATTTCAAAATTAAGTGAGACTCCGTGCCTTTGCATATTCCCATAGGGATGAAATTGATGTGGGGTTCAATCTCCGGCCATGTTTTGGGGGACTATCCCTTTTTTTTTTGGTTTTCCATACCAAAACATTATTTGTGTCCATGTACAAAGGTACGGTTACAGAATCGGCTACTGGAAACTGATGTATTCAGTTCTGCAAACGGTTCTGGAATGATAGCAGGAGTATGCAAATGGTTGGCTGGGATGTTAAATCCGCTTTGTGCTAATCTTTTATACAAGTTTGCCCATTTTGATGGGCAAATAAAAAACTTATTTGTGTTATGGGTGACATTGATTATAGTAATGTACTATTCTCAAATGCGTTGATAAGGCGGAAAATGGTTATTTTGGCAGTTTGTCAGTAAGTAAGTTATGTTCCAATAACAACATTTAATGAAATATTTTGCTGGTGTTTTCATTCTGGTACTTAAATTGAAATACATTCAAGCTAATCTTACATTTGAAACAAAGTATTTTAAAGTCAACATTTAGGTCTAGGTTACATTGCTATACATTGTATGAGCTACAATACCCCCAGCCCCCTTTTACCCCTCCGTGTGCCATTTAACAATCAATTCCTCTTACTCTCACCCGGTGCCAGGGGACAGCCCTTTAAAAACGTTTAATGATCGGTCTCACTTATTTGAAATCTACTATCAAAGAGACCGTTTATGCTATAACTACAAGAATACGGCTCTATTCCATGGTTCACTTGCGAATTAGGCAACCACCAGATCTGTGAAAGCATCCCGTCCTTCAGAGGGGACGACGTTGAAGTCGCGGTTCCCTGCCATTACAACACCAAAAAACACAACCACCCATTGTTTTAATGTGTTGTAATGGGTAACAAAAAACAAACAACAAGCCACGGGCAATCAACCCGAACCAACCTTGAAACAAAATATAATACACTTTAGTATAATGCATGTGCTAGTTTTTTAAATTCCAAGACCTATTTAGGCAAAAAAAAGCCCATGAGCATCCTGACTGTGTGTTTTTGTATGAATAGAAAATGTTAGCCAGTACAAGGACGGAGAACCCAACGAATCACGAACATCAAACAATGGAACAAACCCTGAACAGACAGAGACAAGATCTGAGATAAAAAAATCACGAATGCGTAGTCGACCAAAATTGTTGCGGTTTTACATAGGACGAGAAAGTAATCGTAAGTATCATGCCGTCAAATGTCAAACGCTTACCCGACACGTTTCCTTTTTTCCATTTTCATGAAACACTACGTCACAACCTTTTGCTCGCTACTTTTTTCATACCCTTTTTAATAAAAACAACAAAGGGCATTTGAACACCACAATTCATAAATAGGATATAAAAACTAACCCTGGTCTGCGGAAGGCATCCAAACTCTTGGGTGGACTATTTATTGCCATAGCTATGAAAAACCTGCTTTAAAAGTCTGACAATGCACTAGTCTATATAAGAGACACAATGGACATTTGAAAATAGTGCGCCCTCCAAATTTTTCAAATTGTATTGGATGTGTTGAAAGCTTTTATATACATTAGAAGGCCGGCCAAAGGAACAAAATATGATTTTTGACGGCCCAGTGTTTGTACAAACGGTCCCAAACCTAGTGGAATTCTACCACCCATGGGATCCTCGTACATCAACGTATGGGCGCGTTGGCCTTTCAGACCAATTTTTAATTTTTTTTTTTAGGGGGTAAAAAATGGCCAAAACAAGGTCAAATTGTCCAAAAGTAGCGTAATCAGTTCAAATGAATTCCTTTCTTCAAATAATACTATCAGAATATGTCAATTTAATCGGAGCCAGTAAGGGTAGGGAAAATTATTTTATCTTGTTTGGTAACCGAGATACTATCTCATTTCAACGAGTTACTATCTCGTTTGAAAGATCGTTACGATCTCGTTGTGTCCAAGAGATAACATCTCGTTTGAACGACCGATACTCATCTCGTTTGAACGAGATACCATCTCCTAGTTTGAACGACGATCATATCTCGTCTTGAAACGAGATACTATCTAGTTTGAACGAGATTAATATCTCTTTTGAACAGCATACTATCTCGTTTGAACGACGTTACTATAAGTTGTACGAGTCTATTATCTCGTTGTAGAGTTATTATTCGTTTGCAACATGAGATTGCTATCTCGTTTGCCACGAGTTACTATTCTCGTTTGTAAGGAGTTCCATTATAGACGTTTGCACGAGATATTATCTAGTTTGAACGAGATACTATCCTTTTTGAACATGTTACTATCTCGTTTGAACGCACTTACTATC
The DNA here is from genome assembly GCA_023653785.1 of Ophioderma brevispina. Taxonomy (NCBI): domain Eukaryota; kingdom Metazoa; phylum Echinodermata; class Ophiuroidea; order Amphilepidida; family Ophiodermatidae; genus Ophioderma; species Ophioderma brevispina. The sequence continues at coordinate 35,534 of JAMKCH010015331.1, read as the reverse complement.
TCGTTTGAACGAGTTAATATTCGTGAACGAGTTATTATCTCTTTGTAGGAGTTATTATAGTTATGTCGTACAAACGAGTGATAGGACTCTCATTAAACGAGATAATATCTCGTTCAAACGAGATAATAATCGTACAAACGAGAGAGGAGTAAATCGACAAACGAGAAAGTATCTCGTTAAAACCGCAGATAGCCCTATCTCCCCGCTTTTAAACGAGATAGTATCTCGTTCAAACGAGATAGTAACTCGTTTTTCACCTCGAGATAGACTCGTTTCAAAACGACGGATAGTACCTAATTCGGTCAAACGACCGATAGCCACTCTCTTTAACAAACGATAAATAACTCGTAACTACAAACGACTGATAGAACTCGTAAAACGAGATAGTATCTCGTTCATAACGGAGAGAGTGTATCTCGTTCTCAAAACGAGAAGTATCTCGTTAAACGAGATAGTATCTCGTTCAAACGAGATTGTATCTCGTTCAAACGAGATAGGATCTCGTTCAAACGAGAGTAGTATCTCGTTCAAACCGAAGATAGCTATCGCCGTTCCAAACGAGATAGTATCTCGTTCAAACGATGATGATAGTATGTCGTTCAAACGAGATAGTAAACTCGTACAAACGAGACTAGTAAGCGCTACAAAAAGATAGTATCTCGCCTTTCAAACGACGATTAGGATCTGCGTTCAAAGCGGAGATAGGATCTCTTCACACGACCGATAGTAATCCGTACAAACGAGATAGTAACTCGTTGAAACGAGATAGTAACTCGTTCAAATGAGATAGTTTCTCGTACAAAGGAGATAAGTATCTCGTTCAACGAGATAGTAACTCGTTGAAACGAGATAGTATCTCGTTCAAACGAGATAGTAACTCGTTCAAATGACATAGTATCTCGTTCAAACGAGATAAAAAAATGAATTTTTTCATGACCCCTTACGGGCTCCGTAATTTACCTTCCAATGAGTCCATATTTAGTGAAATATAATAATGGAAGCCATTCAATTTAACATTTTGGGTCCCAATGCCAAAAAAAGGTCAAAATTGTCCAAAAAAGGTACATTGGTCAAAATCTCCTTTCTTAAAATAATCTATTAGAACATGTCCATTTACCTTCAAAGGAACATATTTAAGGAATATAATGGAAGCCATTCCAATTATTAAATTTTGGGTCAAGGCCAAAAAGAGTTTAATTGGTCCAAAAAGAGTAAATCATTCAAATACATTAATACTTTAATAATCGAATAGAACGTGTCCATTCACCTTCAAAGGATTCCTATTTAGCAGATAACATGGAGCCATTCCGATTTATAGTTTTGGGTAAAATTGCCAAAAAGATCAAAATTGTCAAAATGGATACCTTAGTCCCAATACCTTTTGCTTCACAAAAAAATCAAGGAAACAATTTCAGTAGTACCTTTAGTGCTTGGAATTCTGGTTTTTCATAGTTTTTAGATTAAATTACAAAATAAGGTTAAAATTGTCCGAAAATGGTTTAATCACTTGGCACCGAAAGTGTCATAATAAGTGGATAGAAAGCAGGTGGCTTAATTGAAGATTTTGGTGGTTGATATGGCAGATCATATAAGTGGGCTTTGCCTTTTCATCAGGTAAAAGAGTGGGGCTAGCCATTTAACTTTACACTATGTTCTGAGTCAAATGGAATAAATTGGCGACTAAATTCATCCAAACTGATCAAAATCAATTAAAATGGTTGAAATAACGAAACGTATTACTTTGTCGTACTCTTCCATTATCCGTCCTTTTGCACAGTAGGGTCCAATCAGATATTTCTTAGGGCTATACATTAAGAAAATACCCAATTAGATATGAATAACCAATCAGCAAACTATAATGTTCTTTGCAATATAGTCCACATTCCGATGAACACAATTACTACATACATGTATAATCAGTTTTTATATCACCGTGATTTTTTTGTTTTGATATGCAATTTGATATTTTCCTCTCTACCTGGTTCTAAATGGAAATTGTAAAGTATTCTTCCACGAGAATTTTACTCTAGGCTACCCATAAGCTTTTGTAGGTGTAGTATTATGAGTTATACACAGTGATCTATCCAGGGTCTAGTTTAGGCTGCTCTTGTTTTAAAATTTTGTGGACATGAGTTTGGATCAATATTAACAGGTGAAACAATATCCATCAAGCCTGTCCCGTCTGGGTAAATTAGGCCTACACATGAGAACCCTTTAATTATTTTGCTCAACCGGACTATGTCGGAGAAATGACATTTTGGACCATTTAAACCAAACTGCCGGGGAAATTGGGACGTGACTGTTTCCCATTTCAGGTTTATTGCTTTACAAAATGATAGCTGGCCTGTTGATGTAACTAACAAAAAACAAAACATTTTTATTTTTTTTATTTTTTTTATTTTTTGCAGTTTAAGAAATAAATTTGGAGTATTTTCTCATTGTAATTATGCTTAAAGCAAAATGCTTTCTTAGTAGTTTTATCATTCGTGTATTCATAGAACTATGAGTAAAAAAACCCCGTAAAGAGGACAAATATAACATTTCACAACGTTGATTTATTTTAAAGTTCTTTTGTCCCCTCCAAGGAAAGTGCATTATAATTGGCCAACTCATTGTCAACTATAATGTGAGCTCTGGTGACGCGAATTATGACTTGATAACCAATTTTTGGACAAATAGGGCAATAAGTTAACTTTACCCCATTTGTGGTAAACTTCAAGCTGATGATTGGGAAGAGCCAATACTCTAATTTACTGATAAATTTTCTTTAGGGATGTATATTTTAATGGATAACAATACATTTAGGACAATTGGCTGCATTACATTCATTTATCAATCATAGTTTGATTTGATATTTTTCTGACCATATTAACCATAAACTTTATATCCCCCTCCCAATCTTAGTTAATTTTGATCTTTAGGCCCATTTGACAAAATTGGTAATTGGAATACATAACACTGTATACACCTAATTATATTTCCTTTAGACCATTATGTTCTTATTAAGTTTCTAGCAAGAGGCCATATGCCTGTTTACCTTTTTGGACATTTCTACCCCAAAAGTGTTCATTGAAATGGCTATCACTTCATACTTTATCATTGTTCCTTGGAAATAAGTAATTATGTCCCCTTAAACCCTCGTCTTACCAAGTGAACTTTGCTCCGGTGTTGCTAAAATGCAAAAGCTTTGGCAAAAAGATTCCGGGTAATCATTTTCTCATCCTTTCCGTAATTTTAGCAAAAAATGTGAAGGTAGCACCTTCACCGGGGTTAGGGTATGCCTAGGGGTGGGCAAGTTGAACGATCTTTTTTTTCAAGACGAGTGGATTCTTAGGCCTTTTGGTTGCTGAAAACAAATCGGGAAGCTTTTTTCGCCTAAGATGATTTTTAGGTTGGTAAAATGACTGTTAAGTTTTTGTACATGAAGTCAATGGGATTTGGTGGTTAACATTATTCACTTGCCAAATCTGACACAAACCAACCATTGACATTTATATTACTAGCACCTAAGCCAAAAAAGTAATGCTTCCCTAAATATAAAAATCTGTTTCCAAGTATCTCGTTCAAACGAGATAGTAACTCGTTGAAACGAGATAGTATCTCGTTAAACGAGATAGATCTCGTTCAAACGAGATAGTATCTCGTTCAAACGAGCTAGTAACGTATCAAACGAGATAGAAACTCGTTCAAACGATATAGTAATCGTTCAAATGAGATAGTATCTAGTTCAAAAGAGATAGTTATCTCGTTCAAACGAGATAGTAAATCTCGTACAAAACGAGATAGTACTCGTTCAACGAGATAGTAATTCGTTCAAATGAGATAGTATCTCGTTCAAACGAGGATAAAAAAATAATTTCCATGACCCCTTACGGGGCTCAAATAAATTTACCTTCCAATAGTCATATGTTAAAGTGAATATAATGGAAGCCATATCCAATTTATAAATTTGGCGGTCAAATGGCCAAAAACAAAAAAAAAAAAAAAAAAGTCAAAATTGTCCAAAAATAGGTTAAAATGGTCAAAATGCCTCCTTTCTTAAAAACTAAATCTATTAGACATGGTCCATTTACCTTCAAAGGAATAATCATATTTAAGTGAAATAATGAAGCCATTCCATTATTAAATTTGGGGTCAAAGGCCAAAAGGTTTTTAAATGTCCCAAATAAGTTAAAGCAGGCAAAATAATTAATATCGTATAATAATCGATTAGAACGTGTCCATTCACCTTCAAGGAGGTCATCATATTTAGGACAGGAAAAATGGAAAGCCATTCGATTTATAGATTTTGGGGTAAAATTGGCCAAAAAGATCAAATATGTACAAAAATGCGATACTTAGTCCCAATACCTTTTGCTTCACAAAAAAATCAAGGAAACATTCAGTAAGTACCTTAGTGCTTGGAATTCTATTTTTCATATTTTTAGATTAAAATGACCAAAATAAGGTTTTAAAATTGTCGAAAATGTTAATCACTTGCATCCGCAAGGTCATAATAAGTGGATAGCAAGCTAGTGGCTTAATTGACAATTTGGGGGTTGACTATGGCCAAAGATCATTAAGTGCTTGCCTTTTCATCAGGTGAAAAGAGTGCTAGCAATTTAACTTTACAGAGTTCTGAGTCAAAGTGGAATAATAAATCGACTACTAAATATCCAAAACTGATTCAAAAATCCAATTAAAAATGTTGAAATAACGAAAACGTATCACTTTGTCCTATCGTCCCTGATGCCTTCTTTGCACAGTAGGTCAACAGATATTTCTTAGGGCTATACATAGAATAGCCAAACTTAGAAATTGAATAAAAAATCAATCAAACTTATAATGTTCTTTGAAATTATTAGTCCACATTCCGATGAAAACAATTACTACATACATGTTATAATCAGTTTATACTTGATTTTTTGTTTGATATGCAAGTTGATATTTCCTCGATACCTGGTTCTAATTGGAAATTGTAAGTAATCATTCCACGAGAATTTACTCTAGGCTACTCATAAGGCTTTTTGTATTTGTAGTTATATGTGTTATAAACAGTGTCTATCAGCGTGAAGGTAGGCTGCTCGGTTTTATTTTGGGACATGGGTTTGACAATATTAACAGGTGAAACAATATCCATCAAGGCTGTCCCGTTCTGGGTAGAATTAGGCATAACACATGAGAACCCTTTAATTATTTGCTCAACCGGACTTGTAGGAGAAATGACATTTTGGACCATTTTAAACAATAACTGCCGTAAAATTGGGACAGTGACTGTTTCCCATTTCAGGTTATTGCTTTAAAAATGATCAGTCTGGCCTGTTGATGTTGTAACTAACAAAAAAAACAAAACTATTTATTTTTTTTATTTTTTTTATTTTTTGCAGTTTAAGAAATAAATTTGGATATTTTCTCATTGTAATTATGCATTAAAGACAAAATGCGTTCTTTATAGTTTTGACATTCGTGTATTTCATAGCCTATGAGTAACCGTAATAAAAGGACAGAAGAACATTATAACAACTTTTGATTTATTTAAGTTCTTTTGTCCCCTCCAAGGAAATGCATTTATATGGCCAAACTTCATTGTCAACTTAATGTACTCTGGTTGACGCGAATTATGACTGATAAACAATTTTGCAATAGGGCAAAGAGTTAATTTACCCATTTGTGGGAAAACTTCAAAGCTGAGGATGAAGAGCCCATACGCTAATTTACTGATAAATTTTCTTTAGGATGTATAGTTAAGGATAACACACACACCAAAAAAAAGCAAAAGAAAAAAGGAGGAAAAAAAAAAAAAAAAAAAAAAAAAAAAAAAAAAAAGCAATAAAAGATCGGGTTCTCTGCATCCCCCCCCCCTCAACCAACCATCCTCTTCCATCGCCCGCCCTACCCCCTCCCTCTCCAACCCCTTCTACCTCCTCGTCCCTCGGCTCAACGCACGGTATTCCCTCTACGCATCCCCTCTTCTTTCCCCCCCTCAGTCTCCCTGCAACTTCCTCAATTTTTCAACCTCTTCGGCTTCGATCTTTCCGCTCCCCTTTTCTGCTGATTTTTTGGCGGTTCTTCTCCCACGTTATTCGTTCTTCCCCCCTCCCTCATTTTTTCTCCACGTTTTTCTCCCCGATCTTTCGTACTTTCCTCCTCCTACCATGCTCCTACTCCCCCACTCTTCTCACTACTCCACATGGCCGTTTCCGTATGTATTTCATCAACTTACTCGTCTACGACCGCGCGTCTCATCCCTCCTCCTCTCCCCAACTCGGGTTTCGTGACTTCTTCTCTTTCTTTGCCCTCCAGCACACCTCCCTCCCACATTCAGCCTTTTACCCCTGGTACCTCCCCGTCTGTCCTCTCCCAGAACTATCGCCCTGCATTAATTCGCTACTTTGATTCTGCCCTCCTCGTTGCGCTGTCCGACCCTTAACTTCTCTTCCCCCTTACGTCCCAGATCGCATGCCGCATCAAAAAAAAGGGACACAACAGATTACTTCTTCGTCCCGTAGAAAAAAACCAAAAGGGAACAAAAAAAAAAATAGGAACAGCAAAAACAAAATCAGGACCTTCCTGCCTACCCCCCTCCTACTTCCTTCCTCATTTCTACCGCCAAACAAAAAGTAAGCCGAGATCCCAACTCTCCCCCTCCGCCTCCCCAAACATTTTTTTGTCTGCCTTAAGGAAAAATTGCTGCATACTCATATTTATCAATCCTAGTTGATTTGATATTTTCTGACCATATTAACCATTAAAAACTTTGAATCCCCCTCCCAATCTGAGTTAATTTTGATCTTTAGCCAATGTGACAAAATTGTAAATGCTAAATTATAAATAAAAAAAGAAAAACGTAAAAAAAATAAAAAAAATTATATGTTTTTTTAAGTTTTTTAGAAAGAGGCCATTAATGCAGTGTTTCTACCTTTTTGCGACATTTCTACCCAAAATGTTGTTCATTGAAATGGCTAGCACTTCATATTTTAATCATTGTTCCTTGGAAGTGAAGTGAATATGTCCCCTTAACCCTCGTCTACCAACGTGAAAACTGTGCTCGGTGTTGCTAAAACGGCAAAAGCTTTCGTAAAGAGGTTCCGGGTAATCATTTTCTCATTCCTTTCCGGTAATTTTAGGAAAAAAAATGTGAAGGTAGCACCTTCACAGGGGTTTGGGTATGCCTAGGGGTGGGCAAAGAGTGAAGTGAAGATCTTTTTTTTCAAAACGAGTGGTTCTTAGGCCAGTTTGGTTGCTGAAAACAAATCCGGGAAGCTTTTTCGCTAAGATGAATTTTTAGGTTGGTAAAATGACTTTTAAGTTTTTGATACATGAAGTCAATGGGATTTGGTTGGTAAATTATTCACTTGCCAAATCTGGACACAAACAACCATTGACATTTATATTAATAGCACATAAGCATAGGTATATTGCTTCCAAAATATACAAAAATCTGTTTCCAAAGTATATCAAAGTCCCCAAACGATTGCCTATAAAAAATTTAAAGAAAGAAAAAGTTCTTCACCTTGCAGACGGGAGTAGAGTCACTCAAAGCCTGCAACTTCCATTTCCCCAAGGTCTGAATTATCACTAGCCATAAAAACAACTCTTTACTTACAAGACGTGGCCTTCTACTGTCTTTTGTCTGTTAATAGCATCACAGTGGAATGAAAACCCACTGGCATGGCATTGGGCATGGCATGGCAGTTATGTAAACTGTTCAGGCTTGACCTTACAACAATACAATGCCATTCATAGCACAATCGTACGAGTCTCTTGCAAATAGTCTGTTTAGGTTAATATAGCATTTCAATTGTTGGTTGAAAACACTCCAGTAAACAATTGCAGGGATTGACATTAATAAAGCGCTTGACCTTACAAACAATACCTGTCTTTCTACATCCAGTAACCCATAAGATATTTTGGGTCATGTTTGTTATTTGTGTATTGCCTTGCTCAATGGAAATGAATTTTGTAAAAAAGTTTTTCTGCCAATTGAGAATGACTTGTTATTTTTTCTTGAAAAAAGTGTTTTTAGCGCTATTTTATATTGCACCTTTTGAGGAATTTATAGCAAAATCAACTAAGAAGATAGTCGGGTTTTTTTTTTTTGTTTTCTGAAAATGGAAAAATATCCTATTGATTTCAGTACAAATTTAACTAAAAGGTGACTTTCCCAACCTCAAAAATCATCGTAGGCCAAAAAAAAGCTTTCCTGATTTGTTTTTAGCAACCAAAATGGCCTAAGATAAGAATCCATGTTTGAATGAAGAAATTAGAAAAAAATATCCATTTATGCATCCAACCCTAGTATGGCGTCAAAGTCGAAGGGTACGGGTGGAGTGCCACCCCAAATATTTTTATGGTACATTTGGAAAATTTTTATTATGTATGGTGTGAATTTCAGGATAGGATGAAGACTGAGGACTGATTGCAGAGTTGGGTTTGGAAAGAGGCAAGGATCGGTTGGCAAAGGCGAATAGTGGAGTTGGTATAGGCATGACGAGCATGTCTTAAAGGTCCCAGGAAATGCAAATAGTATTAATGTGGTTGTGTCAAGGTCTACAAGGAGGGGTGAGAAAGCATTCAATATTTGGGGTCGGTGATGACATCATAGTGAAACTATGATTTTGAGCGAGTAATAGAAAATTAAGGGCGGTGGTGCGAATGTTGCGGTGAATCCCCCCCCAGCCACCCCGTTGACGGGGACAAAAACCAGATTAAAACTTTGGTTTACTAATTACTACTACTATGACAGTATGGTCGAAAACTCATATTAGTAAACTAGCAAATGCCATCATTTGAGCCTGAAAACCGCATGAAAATCCGATATTATTTCCTCACTTTCTTTAGCGCAAAATCGTATTTCCGCCTATTTTTTATGGAAAATCCAATTGGCGATTCGTGGACTTTATGACGTCATTGTGACGCCATGCTAGGTACGTTAGTACTTATATTGGTATCAATGGAATAGGGTAAGGACCACATAGCTATCTATGGTATCCAAAACAATAAAACATTCAGGTTAGTGTGCTTATAACGATTTCAGGCGGAGGTGGTATCCCCCCTGTAATCCATGTTACAAAAAAAAAAGGGCTTGTAAGAACAGAAAGATCAGATAGCCTTGTTTAATGTGTGTAATTCCCATTGAAAAATATTTTTTGACAAATTTGAACTTGTTGGCCATTTTGACCCTACAAAGTGTCAATTGAAAATGACAGCCACTCTATTCAATTGAATTTTAGTCATTTGGGAAGTATAAACTGTACAGTTCCCATTAAATCGTTGGAGAAAGGAACGGCATTATGACTCATTTATGGATTTGGGACCATTTTGTGTGTTTGGCCAATTTGACCCCCCCCCCACACAGATTTATAAATTGGACATGGATAGCACTCAATCTGGTCATTTATGTTCCCTTGGGATATGTATACGCACCATTATTCTGATAAAAAGTTTGAAGGCAAGGAAAAGAAGGCAAGTTGATTTTGATTTACCTATTTAACTTTTTCTTTTAATTTTGGACTTTTTTTGGCCATTTGACCCCAAAAATTTATAAAATTGAATGGCTTCCATTATATTCACTAAATATGACCCCTTTGAAGTTAAATTGACATGATTCGGATAGATTATTTGAAGAAAGGAATGCAGTTTGACTGATTTACCAAATTTTTGGACAATTTGACCTTTTTTGCCATTTTTACCCCAAAATTAAAAAATTAGAATGGCCAAACACCCCCTTACGCTATTGTATGTCCCATGAGGATGGGAACCCACGTTGGTTGGATGCCTGCCCCCGTAACAAATGACGCCGTCAAAACTTTTTATGAGCACTTTTTGCCTCGATGGCGGCCGTCACATTAGCCTAAACACCTGAAATTATTTAAGGCTCAAATCAGCGCGGCTTATGGGGTAACAGAACGATTTTTATAATAAGATGACTCCGACGCGGAAAATGGCGTTGTGTAACACCCAATTTAATGTCCTCTCTGTTTTTTGTTATTTTCTGTATTTTTGTGTAAAAATACCTCTATTGCTTCCAATGGCCCTAGACTATCATTGCGAGCAAATTGAAGAAAGTTTCGTATTTTCTGAAAATGTGGCCCGTGCCGCTTTAAGAAAGAAAGTGGTGGAAATTCATGATTGACATGAATAAGACTGGTATGTTTTTCTGCAAGGTATAGTAAAGGACCTTTGAGACGGTAATTTGAAGAAATCTACTCTGCGTTCTATACGTGAGGGGGTTTTCAATGGGTGCACTCGCATCACGAAAAAATGTTCGGTCCGTAACGAAAATGTCATTCGAAAAGATTAGCGTCTGATTGCTGTTTTTAGGGCTGCATTGCGAAACGTAGAGGATACTGCGAGACGAGATGGGTACATTTGTACTAAAATTTTTTGGTACACCATATTATGTTGAAAATTTGTGATTTTAATTTTTTACTTTTTTTATTTTTATGATGTTTTTGCTATTATTGTATATTTCTTTGTGGAAGTTTTAATGTGAAAGAAGCGTGCTCAAAGTTGTGAGTTTTCAATGCCACTTAAAGAGACATGAGGAGAGGAGATTTCCAGGAGAAAGAAGCGCTCCAATTTTTGTCGAACCCCGTTTTTTGGCATATGTGGAATGCGTACAATGATTATCTTTTTGGATCACACCTGAAGTGATTTAGCGAATACGCCGTATTATGTAATAATATGATGATTTAGTACTTTCTGTCGTGCACGACGAAGTCAAAGCAGTGGTTTTCTAGGGGGATGGGAGAAGATTGCGAGAGCAGGCAAGTTCAAAATAAGGTTTGCGGGGTTTTTGATACTGGTTTATCAATAAACCTTCGAAACGTTTTCGGTAGGTGGTCTAGGACCAATCCAGTGAAAATTGAGCCGAAATTTTTTCCTCAAAAACTCTCTGTCACTTTAAACCCCGCCAAGTCAAATAGGCCTATTTTTATAATATATCTAGCTCAACCGCCGTTCCTTACAAAATTTGTTGTATATTTCACTTAAAAACGCTAATGAAAATGTTTTGCCTGTGTTCGTCTGAAAGGTCCAAGCCAAAATTCCGTTAAGTAATGAAGTCCTATAGACTCGCATTCATCGGGTATGTATTTGATAGGATAAACGGAAGCCGTACAATTTTATTTCATATAAAAGTAGTCGTACAATTTTATTTTCATCAGTATTTAATTTTCTTAGAATCCATGAATTATGCAAAAAAAACCACAGTTGTTTGCACTTAAATAAAGTGAAAATAATCAGATATTTGAATAGCTTGTGATACCCCCCGCTGGCCCCTACCGATACCGACATATTGCATATTTCTATAAATGAGATTAAGAGTAAAAATCAACTAAGAGGGTATTATGAAACACCACAGAATATGCATAGACTCTTTTTTATTTATTTATTTAGGGACCATAAAATCTGGCACGCGACTAGTCCAGTGTCTGACGCATCTTACAGTCGGACATTAGCTACCGGTCTCTCGCAGCGGCCCTTGCCAAAAGGTAAGAAATAGGCCTACACTTATATGGAAGATGAACCAAATGGACCACTCTAAAGAAAATTTTCAACATTGGGCAGTCTACTTGAAACCCTTAAAATGGTGGACTGATTGCTCTTAACGTAATTTTATATAACATAAACATTACCAGGCAATTACAATGTAGGGTGATAGGGATTTTTGTGGGTCAGTTTCTTCCAAATGCACCAACTTTGGCCCAGATGTTGGGCCCACCATCAGTCAAATATATGAAATCACAAATGAATACTTTCTAGAAATGCATACTTTTTATGTTATAATTCAAATATGTTTGTTTTGAAGATCTTAGATGAGCATAAAAGGATAGAAGAAACTTTGACAAAAGAACGAAAGAGGGCCGAAAAAGAAGAAGAGGATAAAGCAAGAGTAGATAAGGTAGGTGTGGCAGAGCGTGGTGCTTGCCTGTGGCGCAAATTTACCAAAACCTCCCGGGTTCGAGTACCGGTGGGGTCACTTGCTGGGATTTATTCGGGTACTCAATTCTGAATTTGATCTGTATACCAGCTATTGATTATAGTAGATTTCAAATTAAGTGAGACTCCGTGCATATTCCCATAGGGATGAAATTGATGTGGGGTTCAATCTCCGGCCATGTGGTGACTATCCCTTTGTTGCCATTACAAAACATTATTTTGTCCATGGTACAAAGTTACGTTTCAGAATCGGCTTACTGGAAACTGATGTATTCAGTTCTGCAACGGTCTGTTAATGATAGAAGGACTTATGCAATGGTTGGCTGGGATGTTAAATCCGCTTTGTGCTAATCTTTTAATACAAGTTTGGCCCATTTTTGATGGGCAAATAAAAACTTATTTGTGTTATGTGTGCATTGATATAGTAATGTATTATTTCTCAAATGCTGTGATAAGGAATGGTATTTTGCAGTGTCAGAAGTAAGTTATGTTCAAATAACAACATTTAATGAAATATTTTGCTGGTGTTTTCATTCTGATTGAACATCCAAGCTATCTTACATTTGAAACAAAGTATTTTAAGTCAACATTTATTTACTAGGTACATTGCTATACATTGTATGAGTACCATAAGCCTTTTACCTGTGGCCATTAAAATAATTCCTCTTACCTCTCACGGTGAATGGACAGCCCTAAAACTTTTAATGAGGTCTCACTTATTTTGAAATCTACTATAACCAGAGACGTTTATGCTATAACTACAGAATACGGCTCTCTTCCATGGTTCACTTGGAATTAGGCAAATGAATCGTGAAAGCATCCCGTCCTTCAGAGGGGACGTTAAGTCGTCGGTCCCGCCCTTACAACCAAAACAACAACCACCATTGTTTTAATGTGTAATGTGTAACAAAAACAAACAACAAGCCAAGGCAACTCAACCCCGAACTCAACTTGAAAATATAATACACTTTACGTATAATGCATGTGCAGTTTAAATTCACGACCTATGAGACTGAAAAAAGAATGAGCATTGACTGTGTTTTTGTTATGAATAGAAAATGTTAGAGTACGAGGAGAGAACAAGAATCACGCATAAAACAATGGAACAAACCCTGAACAGACAGAAGACAGATCTTGAGATAAAAAAATCACGAATGCGTAGTCGACCAAAATCTGTTGCGGTCATTGAGGACGAGAACGTAATCGTAAGTATCATGCGTCAAATGTTCAAAGTTCCCGACAGTTTCTTTTTCCATTTTCATGAACATACGTACAACCTTTGTCGTACTTTTTTCATACTTTATAATAAACAACAAAGGGATTTGAAACACAAATTCATAATAGGCTATAAACCACTAACCTGGCTGCGGAAGGATCCAAAATCTTGGGTGGACTATTTTCTTGCATAGCATATGAAAAACCTGCTTTAAAATGTCTGACAATGCACTAGTTATATTAAAGAGACACTGGCACATTTGAAAAATAGTGCGCCCTCTAGATTTTCACAATTGATATTTTTGCATGGTTAGAAAGCTTTTATATACATTAGCCCTAACCTGAAATTATTAAGCTCAAATCAGCGCGCTTATGGGTAAACAGAACGATTTTATAATTAAGCAGACGACGCGGAAATGGCGTGTAACACAATTTAATGTCCCTCTCTGTTTTTTGTTATTTTCTGTTATTTTTATGTGTAAAATATACCTCTATTCTTCCAATGGCCTAGACTATCATTTGCGAGCAAATTGAAGAAAGTTCGTATTTTCTGAAAATGTGCCAGTGCCGCTTTAAGAAAGTGGTGGAATTTTATGATTGACATGATAGACTGGTATGTTTTCTGCAAGTAAATGACCTTTGGACGGTAAATTTGAAGAAATCTACTCTGCGCTTCTATACCGTGATGGGCGTTTTCATATGGGTGCACTCGCATCACGAAAAATGTTCGGTCCGTAACGAAAATGTCATTCCGATAAAAGATAGCGTCTGATTTGCTCGTTTAGGGCTGCATTGCGAACTAGATATACTGCGAGATTGTTCATTTGTAACTAAAATTTTCTGGTCACCATATTATGTTGAAAATTTGGTGATTTTAGCTTGTACTTTGGCGTGGTATTATTGTATATTTCTTTGTGGAAGTTTTAAATGTGAAAGAAGCGTGCTCAAAGTTGTGAGTTTTCCATGCCCCTTAAAGAGACATGAGGAGATTTCCAGAAAGAAGCGCTCCCAATTTTTGTCGAACCCCGGTTTTTTGCATATTTGGAATGCTTACCAATGTATTAGATCACACCTGAAGTGAATTAGCCGAATACGCCGTCTTTATGTAATAATAATTATGATGATTTAGTACTTTCTGTCGTGCACGACAGAAAGTCAAAGCATGGTTTTCTATGGGGACGATTGCGATAGCAGGCAAGTTCAAAATAAGGTTTGCGGGGTTTTTTGTACTTGTTTATTCAATAAACCTTCGAAACGTTTTCGGTAGGTGGTCTAGGACCGATACAGTGAAAATTGAGAGAAATTTGTATCCTCAAAAAATCTCCTCCTGTCACTTTAAAGCAGTCAATAGGCCCTATTTTTTATAATATATCTAGCTCAACCGCAGTTCCTTATCAAATTTGTTGTATATTTCACTAAAAACACTAATGAAACTGTTGCCTTTGTTCGTTCTGAAAGGTCAAGCCAAAATTCCGTTTAAGTAATGAAGATCCTATAGACTCGCATTCATCGGGTATGTATTTTGATAGGATAAACGAAGCCGTACAATTTTATTTTCATATAAACGTAGTCGTACAATTTTATTTTCATCAGTATTTTAATTTTCCTTAGAATCCATGAATTCTGCAAAAAAATCCAAGTTTGTTTGTACTAAATAAAGTGAAAATAATCAGATATTTGAATTAGCTTGTGATACCGTGGCGTACCGATACCGACATATTTCTTTTCTATAAATGAGATTCAGAGTAAAAATTCAACTAAGAGGTGTATTATGAAACACCACAGATATATGCATAGACATTCTTTTTTATTTATTTATTTAGACCATAAATCTGGCACGAAATATCCAGTGTCTGACGCATCTTACAGTCTGACATTAGCTACCGGTCTCTCGCAAGCGGCCCTGCAAAAAGGTAAGAAATAGGCCTACATTATATGGAAGATGAACAAATGGAACAATCTAAAGAAAATTTTCAACATGGGGTCTATCGATAACCCTTAAAATGGTTAGGACTTTATTTGCTCTTAACGTAATTTTATATATACATAAACATTACAGTGCAATTTACAATAGTTAGGGCTGATAGGGATTTTTGTGGTTCAGTTTCTTCCAAATGCACCAACTTTGGCCCAGATGTTGGGCCCACCAACTTAGGTGGCGGTGGTGGGCACTCAGTCACATGGACAAATTTATTACGGGACACCGACTTCAAAATTACCGGTTTCTCACAGATCCCGCCGGGTTTTTTTTTTCAGTCGTAACCAGGCTATGTTGCTCTAAACAATAACACCCGGTTTAACCGACATGAACCGGCAATCAATTGGCGGTGGAGTTTGAAGCTGGTCCGAAATTAATTCTGCATTGATTTTAAGATCTGTTAATGGTTTCAAAAGGTTTCTCACATAATGGTGCCTCATAGGTGGTATGAGGGCACGTGTGGTCCAGTGGATTGAGCGCTCGTCCCGCAATCCAAAGGTCGTGGGTTCGAGTCCCACTGCGGCCAACGTGTTGTTCCCTTGAGTAAGGCACTTTACCTTAATTACTCCTCTCCACCCAGGTGTATAAATGGGTACCAGCATTATTCAATGCTGGGAAAGTAACAGACTCGCTGTGCGGGAGGAGTGGCGAACCCCCCGCAGCAAACATAATACGGAGGAGTCTGGCCCAAACGCCAAGGAAAGAGAGATGGGCACTCCGCGCACGAGCTTGCTCGGCACGACGACTTTACTTTTTACTTAGGTGGTAAAATGTGAATCTATCTTAGCCCTTCTAGTTTGCAATGACCCGGCTCCAATGGAGCAAACCATGAAACTGAAACTAGCCCTTCTACTTCTAGCCGCGATTCGCTTCAGCGGTTCCATTGTTTTAGCGCAGCGAAGGTGAACCATCTGAAAGCTAGCGAAACATAGCAATTTTGACCGGAACCTGCTCTAGATGTGTATACATAATGTCTGATATCAGCTGGTCTGCCCACACAAGTTTGCCGACGGGAGGTCAGTAATTGCCAATCTCTATCGCTAAAGTCCTTGGTGTGCGAGGCCCAGGAAATTGCCTAGCACGGGTCCCGGTAAAGGGTTAAAACTTTCGATGAGAATAAGATAGTGGATCCTCAGTTAGAGTAGTTAGTTTCTCCAGCTATGTTGCATTTTACATATAAAATTCCAACCGAGTCCAGTTAATTCCGCCTCACCCTTAACATAAGAAATAATTCTTCTTTCAGAAAAAGCTGTGCGACTTTCCGATCCTAGTGCAATAGCTGACTCTCTTAAGAGGGCTAATAGGGATCACCAAAACTCATCAATGAAGATCAAGCGAGAAAAAAAAAAGATACTTAACAATAAACTGCGAGAAGAGAAATCTCCACCTGAATTTCAAGGCTAGGCTAAGCGGGGGACCGCATAACAGCTTATTTTGAAAGCAAAGTCAATATCAGTTGCATTGCTCGTCATCCCCGTACCACAGCTAAAGACCTCAGGCGTTCAATTGTTCACTTTATGAAATGTGGAACAAGGTGATTGTGAGGTAAAGAAAATTTCAAGTTGTGATAATCAATACTACATGTGTTTTGAATCAAACCCTGGTGCCTATTAGTGAATTGATTTGTAACCTCTCATTCATTTTTATAATGCAATTGTAAAACCCCAAAACTCTATAAAATGAGCAATCGACCCCTTCCCTTACCATACCTTGCTATCAACGTAATATAATGGGAATCTACCATAGCGACGCATGTGAGCCCGGTCCCTTTCGACCCCACCTTTGTCTCCGGATCCGCCCCTGATTATACTCTCAAAAGGGGTTCATTGGAAGTGGTCCAAAGAACTTGAAATCTTCAGCCGGGCTTACTAGCGATGTTGCGGCTCCGTTCGTTACGGTCAATACAATAGGCTTCTTTTCAAGTTAGCTGCTGCGCCTCAAAAGAAAAAGCCGATGTATGAGTACCGTACGACGAGCCGCATACATCGATAGTGTATTTTGCGAAACGAAACGAAAACAGCAAAATCCCATAGCGATGTTGCGGCTCCCGTCGCACGGTACTCATTCAATAGGCTTATTTCAAGTTAGCTGCTGCGCCAAAAGAAACCGTATTGTATGAGTACCTGCGACGGGGAGCCCGCCAACATCGCAATGGATTACACGCTTTATTCCGTATGCATGACATAACGTGCTAACGGAATAAAGCGTGTAAACTCAATGGGAGTTCTGTTTCAGTTTCGTTTCGCAAAATACAGTCAACCGTTTTAGCCGCACATATGGTACAGATGAACCATGGCTCGGGCTGAAGTCAGTTCCTGTTTTTGAGAAAGAGGTGAAATCGGCTCCTCACTGTCCTAAGCCGTGCAACATTTTTCGAGGAATGCCTTTAGAGCAATGGTTTGTCGCTGTTGGAATTTTAAATACTTTATCAAGGCCATTTTACCAAAGAACAGGAGCAATCACTACTTACAGAGGCGCAGGCACATTTCAAAAAAAATGCGAACCATATTTTTTTTCGAACTTTTTTGCATATTTAGGAATGCTACCAATGTATAAATCACATTTGAAGTGAAAATATAAACCGAAAACACCATCTTTATGTAATAAAAGATAACTTAGTATTGTCATTCATGCACGACGGAAGAGCCAAGCATGTGGTATAGAGACTAATACATTTTATCCCTGGAAAATCTGATGTTCCTTGAAACAAATTACAATTCGTACATTACAATGCATTTTTGATTTTTCTCGTTTCAAAAAAGTTTAGTCCTGTAGCAGGTACAAGATAAGATGACTTTTCGGTTTAAAAGTTTTTGTTTTCTTTGCTGATTTTATCTCTTTGGTAGTAGGAGTAAGCAATAACACGGTTGTAAAATTGTCACCATGAGCAATTAGATGAATCAATGGTAAGATATGGTCAATATTGATTTCTAACGTTTTTCAGCTAATAGCCTCAGAATTACCTTGAACCATTTTTGGAAAATACTCAAAAACCCATAAGCAGATTATGCAGATCATAAAACTATAGAGTTTCTGATATTCTTGAAGCAAGACGATTACTTTTCGATGCTTTGCGACAAAAAAAATCAATTTTCGCCCCTTCATATGACGGCCATCTTGGAATTTTCGAATTGTCCAAAGGTGACAATTTCACGCCCACTTTGTATCACCCACTGACCTCAACACATGGATAGCGGGTCTGAGTCGCCGATTAAAACAACAGGAAGTTGCTTTTCTACCTTGGCAATATGGCGGAAACAATGCATACACCTTGTCAAAGTTAAAGGAATTTTGTATAACATAGAACATCTGTGTGGAATATGTGCACCAGCGGGAATTTTGTATAACATAGAACATCTGTGTGGAATATGTGCACCAACTGTGCGGCAGCCCCCTATCCATGTATATACGTCTAGCCCTTTCCTTTTCATCATTATCAATTGTGTGTCTTTGCTCACTGTCCATTATAGTTACGAAGCGGTCAGAAACCGTTATTTAAACTATGAATATTCATCACACCGTTATTTTTTCCGAAGAAAAATAACGGTCTGATGAATATTCATAGTTAAACAAAAAAGGACAAATGAACAAAGGAAAATTAAAAAACACCCTCGGCTCTCAGTGGTACAAATGAAAGAAAATAAACAATAGTGAAAGAACTCAATAAAAAAGCTAATTGTGAACACAGATTGCATCTACTTGTTAGCTTTTCTGTCGATTACGATTCAGCAAAGTAGTGATTGTAAGTTATGCAAATTTCTTCTTCACTATTTTAAAGGGACAATCGAACATTTTGCTCCGTCATTGTTGAAAATAAACAACGATGAAGAACAGGTGACTCAATACAAAAGCTTATTGTGATTGCCGGATTACCATCTGCTGGTTAGATAATACAAGTATATCGACAACGAATCATAGCCAAGATAGTGATTCAAAGTCATGGAAATCTTCTAAAAGACAATTTAAACATGTTGCTTTTACTTTAAAATGGTAACAAATTTGAACAATAGCTACCCGTACGGCCGTAACGCCTGATTACTGAATACGGGATTTAAAAATAAAAATAAGGGAAAAGCGTATGCAAAAGAAGAGGGAATTTCTGCCTTCGTGTTCTTTATATAATGCAATCGAGTGCTATAGTGATAGCCGTATGACATAGCCTATTTAAGAATTGCTTAAGATAGGATATCTTCTTAGCTTAAACTTCTTTAGGAACCAACCTGCAGTCAACATTCGGTAGTCACCTCGACTAATATGTATCAAGACTCTTTAATCGTGGTGGGTTGTCAGAATCCGGGGTCAGAATATACATGTAAAAAGGTGATTTAAAACTGTACCTACTTAAATATCCAAACCTGCCTACTAAATAACCATTCCATACGGCTTAACCAGTCAATAGGCTAATCTTCTCAACAGATGGGGCCACTTCTAAATCAGATCAGGCTTTCCTCAACAATAAGAGTAAACCTATTATCGACTATAGACGTTGTGTTAGAACTCCTGCACAAGTGAACATAACAGCACAATTGGTGTTTTAATTAAGAAAAAACCTAACGCTGCTTTTTATATTTAAGATATTAAAAAACAATAGACACGCTTAATTTTACTCAATAATTATATAAGATCTATACTCGTTCTTGTCACGACGTATATGTACACACCGTTATGAAAAAATAATGGAGTTTTGATAAGGTCTGGCTTGCTGTTAGACTCCGACCTAGCGGCTCGCCTAAAGGCTCGCCGCTAGTCGGAGTCTAACAGGCTCACCAGAACACTTATCAAAACACCATTATTTTTAATAACGGTGTGCGTCTCATCCTTTACGATTACGTAGAGGTTAGTGGTATCACCCAACGATATCAAATCAGTATAGTAACATACTTTCAGACTAAAAAAATACCTCTCCGCTGCTGGACATAGTTTGGTTTCCTGACGAACATCTATAGAGAGCTATGGAGAGAAAAATGAGAAATTTAACCTTTTTTCGACCAAAAATGCTCCTTCTGTTCGCAAAATCTATTTTGGTCTGTTTAACCCTTTTAAGTAGTTTTTTGGGAATTTGGAGGCCTACAAATGCTTCGCCATCTAAGTTAATTTCTTCCACTTCAGATCTCATATCGGAGCTTTATTCACCCAGAATCGTCGACGCAATTGTAAAAGGGCCAAATTCTAAAGGTAAACCCCTGGGGGTAAACTGCTTATTTTTGGTGAAACACTTCAGACGATTGCAGCCACATGTCACAAAAAATCAGAAAATGATAAATAAAAGTTCGAAATGCGGTCTAATCTTTTACATTTTATATTTTATGGGGATAAGGGGAAAGTCTTAATTTGACGGATCGTGTCAACGCGATTGGAATGTCATATTGTGATACCATGTTAAAACAAGACACGGAGGTTGATGCTGTCACTCTATGGCTGACGGCAAAACAACAGGAAAGAGATATTGTAGTTGTAACGAGTTGTTCCGCAAGTGAAGAAGGCTGCATGTACTATTTAATTGTAGGAGACGTCAAAAGGAGAGGACTTAATCCACTAGTGCTCGGCTATATTCCACCGAATTTATATCTGAGTCTTAAAAAGGCGAGTTTGTGTATTACTGAATGCTTTTATTTAAAAAACAAAGGTGTTGTGAGAATTAGAGAATAAAGGTATTGTTTAGCCTCTGCCGTGTATCTAAATGACGGGTTTAAATGAAGTTCAATTTTAACTGAATATTTCAACGAAATTAAACCGTCGCAGGCTACTAAATTTTAAATATTTAATTAAACACTATGGCTGGTATTCTGAAAGGGAGACTAACTTTAGTCCTGGGTTTAAACCAGGTTTAGTCCTACATAAGTGGACCTTTTTTCCTCTCAAATACTGTGAAAGTTAAATGTAACGGGTGAGAAAATTCCTCGAGGAATTCACGAGGAATTTTCTCACCTGTTACAGCACTTTTTTAATGTATGTTGAAGGAAAAAATATCCACTTTGTAGGCTAACCCTGGTTTAAACCCAGGACTAAAGTTAGTCTCTCTTTCAGAATACCAGCCCATAACAATGGGGAGGTCAATAGAAAGACAGATAACCTGGGGCTCCCTGTCGCAGTAAAAAATAGAAGTTGTAT
The DNA here is from genome assembly GCA_023653785.1 of Ophioderma brevispina. Taxonomy (NCBI): domain Eukaryota; kingdom Metazoa; phylum Echinodermata; class Ophiuroidea; order Amphilepidida; family Ophiodermatidae; genus Ophioderma; species Ophioderma brevispina. Next base: position 14,308 of record JAMKCH010015331.1, on the reverse strand, counting down.
GGGTAATTTTATCGACTTTAGAGTCTGTCAAGTGCTGGCTCGCCATATCGAATTCTGATTATGTCACGGACTTACGAGATGTGAGATGTGACCAGTTAAGAGGTGCCGAAGGGACAGCGGCTCCCTCTAATGGTGATCCACAAGTCCTATTTAGAATAGTTGGAAAGTGTACTGGCAAGCGAAATGATCCACCAAAAAACAACAAAATGATTGCACCATTATTGCTGTTGTCAATTGGAGAGTGCAGTGAGCCGTGCAGTTGACGAAAAAACACTTCAAAAAACAAAAAAACACGCGTTTTTTTTTAATTTAGATAAATTTAATTGATCGCACAGATAAACACTGTTTTGCTTAAAAGAGAGCGTGGCCTAGTGGTTATGGTGTCTCCTTTGGTGCAAATTTGCCAAAATTCCCGGGTTCGAATTCTGGTGGGGATACTTGCCGGATTTGTCCGTTTCCTTTTCTTATTCGAGATTTGACTGTATACCAGCTATTGATTAAAAACAGATTACCGTTCTACTCCATTGTTCACTTGGAATTGGGCAAATGAATCATGAAGCACCCCGTCCTTCGGAGGGGACGATAAGCCGTCGATCCCGTGTACAGAGTCACAGCTATACATGTACATCGAAGCATGTTTCGAATAAGAGTAGGGTGATAACCCTGACTGTCCCCAATCCGTCCCAGTATCAAAAAGGCGATGGATACACGAGGCCCCGAATCACTTACTCAACTGAACAAATCCTGACACCACCACAAGCAGCACCAATGACTTGTGGATGCGTTAAGAAGAAGACGAGCTAAATCGCGTTATAACACGGTTTCTGGAATACGGGCCATTTTGCATCAACCTTTCTCTTCGTATACGACGTAACTTAAATATAATTGTAATTTTTCTTGCAGGTTAACTGATGCAAACTTACCGAGCAGACTACCCTGGAGAGAGCTGTGATTGCACTTAAAGCTTCGAGATTAGAACTGTATTAATTTCAGTCAATCTTCCTTTAATAAAACAACAGCCGGATTCTAAACGACATCCCAGATAACTAACGTTTGACCTAGCTACTCTTGTGTGTGGATTGAGAATATTGACGGTGTATGTGCTAGATTGGGAAACTAGCTGGGAAAACGTATATAGTGATGGCTGCTACAGAACTTGGCCAGTTGTTAAAATTAATTTTTAATTTTAAATTGTGATCTGCAGAAATGGCAGATATGTGCAGTACATAGTGTCAGGATCATTGATATCGATCATTGATATACAGGAACTGTATGTACAGTATGTTTTGGAATCAATGGATCCCAATTTGATCATGGTGTACAGTTATGTGCAGATATCCTGGCTCCTGAATCTTTCATTCACCTTTATTTTACCACGGAGACCCAGTTCAACCATAAGGCTGTTTTCACTAGGCCGTGTTTACAACCATTAACAAAGGTACATACAATGCAATGTGATAAGCAACAAAAGTAACAGAAAATCATGTATCAGGCTTAGATGAAATGTCCTTAAATTATTCTAAATAAACTGATGTTGCTGAGTTTTGAAGTTTCGCACAAGATTGTTCAAATTAAGGCACCTCTGTAGGAAGACTACGCTTCTTGTCCTCCTTTTGGGTTGTGGAATTGTAACATTAACAGGCTGTGACGAAAGTTATATTTATTGCTAGTAAAATGAAAAAATGCCAGAAAGATATGGAGTTGCGAGGTCATTCAAAATTATTGTAACCCAAGAGTCGAAACAATTTTAACTTTGTCTATGAGAAAGACGATGACAACGCAAGGTGATTAAGAACTTCATGACTAGGGGTTTCCCAGGCTACACCACAGATTCATACGTGCTGCCCTTATTTCTGTATAATCTGAAGACGATTAGCTACTGTATTACCACAATTTCCCAAACAACATTTGGCCATAGTCTAAGTGTGGCAGGATAATGGCATTATAGATGTATTTAAGATATCATTTGGAACAAGTGACTTGCATTTTTTTAACTAAACATGCCGTTAAAGTGATTTTTTGCGAACCGTTTCAATTGCTTATTCCATGTCCTGTTCTCATCAATTGACCCTCCCAGATGCTTAAAATTCATGCACGTCTTTGAAGACTGACTATAATTTGAATAGAACAAATCATTAATTTGCATCTTTAAACCGTATATAAACGCTGTCTGGAACCTAGTAACATAAAGTTGACTTATCTACATTAGACTTAATTTGTTTACTCTTCAAGCCATTTGTTAAAGTGTGAAGATCTTCATTAATACCTTTTGAAATATCAATCAATTGAGTTGGAAGCATATTAGATATTATGGTGTCATCAGCATACATACTAACATTACAATGGGATAAGTAGTTAGGCAATTCATAATCTAAATAATAAGACAAGGACCATCAATTGAGCCATTGAGGCATTCCACACACTATATTGCAAAAAATCAGAAAGTAATGGCCGTTGACAGAAGTATATTGAGTTCGACCACTTAACTACTTTGAGCCTTTAATGCAATTTTACTTACTCCATACAATTAATTTATTTAGAAAAAGTTATTATTTACAGTATCAAATGCCTTTTTTAAGATCAATTGTGGGCGATAAACCAACCAATTTTACCTCTATCTCTTTCCCCATACCAGTCCCTCGGATACATTAATTACAAGCAGGAGAAGTGGAATGAAGAGGTCGAAAGCCAGACTGATTACTATTTATTAGATTATTTAACATTTAGGTAGTTATAAAGTTGATAGATTGATCAAAAACAGCTCTTTCAGCAATCTTAGAAATTAAACCAAAATTTGAGATAGGCCTATACTTACCAGGATCGCATGGGTCACCAGCCTTGAAACTGGATACTCTAGCTCTCTTTACCAGCAGGTGGGAAACTTACTAGTGGTGAAAGAGTGATTATTAGTGAGTAATATACTGTGTGATGATTGGTGCAACCAATTTGAAATAGTTTAGAAGGATATTATCTAGACCAGTAGCCTTTTTGTCATTTAATTTTAATAGTTGTTTAAGGACATATTCAATGATTGACAGGAAACAAATCAAAATGTGGTCCCATTTATTGTCTTCTCTCATCAATATGTGCGTTATAAGTACAGAACTCATTATCTTATTTCCCTGCAAGTTTAGGTCCAATTTCTACAAAGTAATTAGTTAGTGCATTTGCAATAGTCTTTATCTTCAGTAACTTGACCTGTATTAGTTTTGGATGCAGAAGATTCTGTGTCTTTTATTTTTAGATGGGATGACATGTCGAATGTGCTCCCAATTTTTTGATACTATTTTTATTTCTCATGAATCCTTTGCGAGAAATTTCTCTTTTCTTATCCTCTGATTAATTTATTAGTTTTTTTATTTTTAATTTTTGCGAAATGATTCCCAGCTTTCGTGATCATTGTTTGAACGAATCGCCTTTTAGTTTTAATTTGTCTCTCCTCAATCATTTCAAACGATTTCCTTGTAGTAAGCTCCATGAGCAACATTTTTTACGAACTCTGTGTCTTTTATAGGTGCATGTTTATCAACAATAGCCAAAAAGAGTTATCAAAACATTGAGCGAAATGTCCAATAGCACCACTATTTGTTTCTATCCCAACACTATTGGCCAAGTCATTTAGAAAAGCCTGGTCATTAAATTTAGTATAGAAGCTTGAGCTTTTATATTTATGCTTCTGTTTATCATTAGTATTACTATTATAGTTCTAGCCCTTAGACCCCAAGTAACATATGTTATTGATGACACTAATTCCTACCTATGTGTATGACCGCCTGAATTGCAAGCTGTTATCATTAACTGAAACATAAACAAGGTCAATCAAGTGTTGGCACTTGTCTCAGTTATTCGAGTAGGTTCCTTAATAAGCTGGTTAAGATTAAAACTTGCACAAATATCATAAGTTCTTTGTGTAATCAGTGGGGTGTTGCAGTAGCAAATCACATTTTAAATCCCCCATTAAATGTACCCTTCCTTCAGATCAAAATCTGAAGAGGTGTAACAGGGGAGGTTGGATCAAAATAATCAATACAAGGAACCTGGTACCCTATACCACAGTACGACAATGAAAGACTTCTGCTTATAAGGCATTATCTCAATAGTAAGGAGTGTTCAAGCTTTGATCAGAAAATAAATCAAGATCTAATCGTGTGGTTACAACACTGTCTGATATAAAATCAACACTCTCCTCGTTTAGTTCATCATTTCATTGTCACATAAAATTCTGTCCATTTCTGTTATCAATAATAATCAATTCAATATTTATATTACTATCATCTATTTCATCACACAGAACTGTTTCGCAAAGACCTATTACAATCAATTGGGTTATCGCTCAAAACTTGCTCAAGCTCATCACAAGAGTAGTAAACCCCGATGTTAGTTGAGCAAAACCCAAAAAACCTTTTGAATTAGCATGCAATTTAAAAATAATTACCATCGGAAATCTATGATCGGGATCTTTAATACAAGACACATTAGAATTAGGAGGAGGATTAACAATAGTAACTTGTGTCATGGTGGTTGACATACATGTATTTTACATCTGCAAAATCATTTTATTTAATATGAATAATTATTTGATCAATTAATATCAACTCTGTCCTCATGTTCAACAAACTTTATAGTAGTACATTGCCATGTTTTTCTTGACATGGTTAATTAGCCACTTGTTCATTCCGAAATGTATTCACAAGCCTCCCCAAATTTTAGTTTCTGTGAATATAGTTTAGCTCGTACCATAAGAACTTTATGAGAGAACGTTGGACCAACTGTGCAACAGCAGTGGAATTTTAGATCTCCTAGTGTTTTCTCTACCCATGTTGATTTCGGATGGTTTGAATAATCCTTTTAGGATAGATGACTTGCGGGATCACGTGGCGGTAGTGGAATCCTGGCGGCGTAATTTGGTAGTGTGTTATATGAATTGCGGAATCACGTGATCGGTTCACGAGCCCCCCCCCCCCCAAAAAAAATATGTTATGATTATGCTCACAACAAATTATTTATGGGAGAGAACGCTGGGAGTGAAAGGGTGTTCGTGCATTCTGACCATAGTAAGTAGGGCTCTGTGTGTGAATTGGATGCATACAGATGCATGTCAAAGACATGACTCTGCTATGCATTTCTCTCGGTGCCGGCCTGTGCCTAAGGGCGGAAAAGCCTGCGCTAAATTTTCAATTTTGTAGAAAACTATTTATTTTTGTAGTAGGGCTATGTGTGTGGATGCATGCAGGTGCATTTCAAAGGCATGACTCTGCTATGCATTCACGGAGGGGATTCGGCCAGTGCCTAGAGGCGGGAGCCCTGCGCAAAATTTTAGCATAACCTTGTGTCGCGTGTTAGGCTGTTATGTAATATCTGTGAACAGCGGGAATTCAGAGGTCGCACCTTAGTTTTCCCCTTTTATGATCTATTTTTGGTTGGCGCTATCCAAAGTAAGTTCTTGTGTCTGGCTGACAAGTGGTAATGTTTCCGTCCCTTTAGAACAATGTCCCAGTATGGTACTTGTCAAGCAATTATATTAAGCAATGTCTTAGGTAATGGTATAGATGGATTATATCAAACCCAGAATTCCTGGCCAGTATTTATTATTATTCCATTCCATGCCGGACAGGCCTCAGGTACATGTCGCAGATTATTCCATTCAGGCCAAAGGCAGACAGGTACGGTCTCAGTTATATAGGGTCCCGGGCTCGCAGATTTATGACAACAGTTATTCCGTCGTGGCTCATAGTTGTCATCCACAACGGTGGTGTAGCTTATGTTATCGTGTAATAGGTTCTAGCAATAAAGTCGAGTAATTTTAGTAACGCCGCATCCACAAATCATTGGGTGCCTCAGTAGCCAACCAGCAGTTTAAGGAGTGCCGATGCTGCCCGAGATTCTGTCTGCCTCCGGCAACGCACCGCCGCAGAGACTTCCCCATATCGGAGCGTCCCGCTACAATACTGGGGTCAGAAGTTGGATGGGACGATGTTAAAGGGACAAATGGTCAATGAAAAAAATTGACATAATGAAAAGGAACCTAACTGAAATCACGTCCACGAGGTTTAAAACATTGGATGTACACATTTTGATGGAAAAACAGTAAAAACAGGAAGAGTTCGGGGGGGTGGCAGTTTTGGCATTTCTGGAACAAGGTATGCTGACATTACTGCCAGCATTTTACTCAAAACCTTGAAAAGCATGTTGTCATCAGCACAACCATTGCTATTGTAGTATGTGCTAATCCGGCTAATCCACCTTGCACTTGCCATATCAATATCTTACTACAAGCCTAATAGTGAGGGACTGTAGTTGTACAATCTCATATGAGTGTGCAAATTATGGATAAACTGTTAATTTTTGGTAACACACGTACTTTATGCATTGAAATCAAAAGAATTATGGAAGCACTTCCACACCTACTTTCAATGGCCCCCAGCTTGGAGTTCAAGGTTACACAGGGTAAAAATTGAAAAATGTTCCGATGTGTTGAAAAGCACACCCAGATGTTGGTCCTGGTTACAAAGGGTTCCAAAAGGTATACGTTTTATACTACCTATGGGCTATATAGTTATGGGAATTATGGGGTACAAACTATAAAATGGTGAACAAGAAAGTCCATTTTGGTTTGTACATGGGTCAAAAATAAAAGATGCTCGCACTTTTTGTAAAACGTGGTTCAAGCTGTTGGTGTTCAGCTCATAGCATGAAAATCCTGAAATTGTTTTGACCTATCTTACAGTGTTTGGTTCATATTAACCAATTGCGAATAAAGTTCACCACCTAATTGCACACTATTGGATTCATGACCTGGACCTATTGTTGTTGAATCGGAAAACTAAGCATAACAATAATCAAAGCTATTCCTTATTTCAATCCTTAAGGTAGAGAAACAATTTGGCAAACCAATTTTGCCTGATCAGAGGGCAACTTTAACTTCTGACCCTGGACAAAACCAAAATTGGACTGTCTCCTATTTTTTACAGATTTTACCCCATAACTCCGAAACTATAAGCCATTGGTGGTAAACTATACCTTTTGGAATCCTGTGACCAGACAAACACAGTGGTGTACTTTGCAACACAATCGGAACATTTTAAAAATTGTGGACCCCTGTATAACCTGAAAACCCAAGCTTGCGTCCATTAGGGGGTTGTAAAGTGCTTCCATCAATTTTATGATTCCAATGCCTAAAGTACTTGTGTGCACAAAGTCACAATTTTAATCCCAAGCGCACACTCTTTCACTACAGTCCCCTGCTAATAAGTACAATGCCTGAATCCCCGGTCTGAAATGCTTTTAAATTGTGTCGCAAAACATGCTGATACACTGGTAAATCCTGTCAGGGATGTGAACACTTGCTTTTCTGTTCCTGTGTTTCACCCGCCCCAGGCGCCAAGAAAGTAAAAATCCTATAACAACCAAATCTCACAAAATCCCACATCACTGAGTGAACAATGCACTAAGTCCAGGGATGTAGCGATAATCCATCAAACCACGTAAAATCGTTATGGGATACCGTGGCAAAGCATTAAAACAGTTACAGATGATTATAAAAGTTTTGAACTATGATTTTTATATGGCACAAACGACTCTGATTATTACCTGAATACACGGGGGTCTACATCCTAAGACCCAAGACCTAAGATGTAAACCAAAGATCTAAACCCCAAAAGAAAATGTCTTGATTAATTACTCTGATGTGGTGTACGTAACTAAAAAAACGTGAAGACCCTGCCTGTCTCAAACACGCCAAAAAAGTAAGGGTCCAACTACAAAGACCATGTATCAAATTCCACTAAAATACCTTTTGGCGCCAAACCAAAAAAAATTTGGGGTCTTAGTTTTTAGTTGGTAAAGTGTCCAACTACAAAGACCCCGTCTGAAATTCCACTATATACATTTTGGGACCAAAAAAGTTAGGGTGTATTGTAGTTGGGTAAGGGTCTAAGTATAAAATTAAAACCATGTATCAAATTCCACCAGAATACATTTTGGCGCCAAAAAAAGTTAGGGACTTAGTTTTGAGTTTGGATAAGGGTCCAACTAAAAAACTAAGACCCTGTTTCAAATTCGGCTAAAATTCATTTTTGGCACAAAAATTCGGTGTCCTAGTTTTTAGGGTCTTAGGGTTTTGGAATCTTAGTTTTTGGGTCAGGTCTGAAATGTATTATATACCCCAAATTAAACATTATTCCTGTAAAAGAAACAAATCCATTTGAAAAAATTATCCCAACAATGGCGATTGCGAAATTGGTATCAGATTTGCCGGGCTAACTTGGCATACTCACGTCGGAACATTGTCACAATAAAGGTAATACATCGGCTCATGTAAATGTTTCGACTGGACCATTGTAACTAGACTGGTGATTCTATATCTGACTTCGTGCAGCTGTGCAGCAATCATTGCCGATGTTGAACTTAGTGCCTTATCTGTGCGTACAAGCATACCGTATAAATAAGACAAAGCGTATAAAGCTAGCAAAAACATGGGAAAGTGAGGGATGAACTGAAGTTTCAAGTACTGAAGAAGATTGTTCAAAGGACTTTAGACGAATCTATTGAAATATGTAGAAGAATTCCTCAGCCACCAGGATTCAGATTTACCAACGCCACCTTTTTGGGGGGGTGGGTTAAAACAAACAACAAAAGTATTTAAAGGTTTCGTGAACCTCCATAAAGCATACAAAGCTGACGACTTCAATGTGTATCCCCCAAGAGTTGGTGGAAAGCTGATTAATGATGCCAACGAAAAAGCTATGGCTCTATATCGACAGTTCCAAGTCAGTCTTCACAGAATCAGGAGAACAGCTTTTTATTTGCGGACTCCACCAGAGTACCCTCCTATACACCTATTGACACACGAGGCTGGTTCCTGAAGCTTCTGAAGGACCTAAACCTAGTCATGGTGGATTTAAGGGGGTATGGGGTCTGAAGCCTGAACCTTTGAAGGATTTTTCCTTAATTTTTCCTAATAGTGGTTATATATCATATTGTAGCCCAATGTCACAAAGTTGTTAAAATCCCTGAAAATTTTTGCTCTGGTTGCCATGGTAACCACGTAAGGGCCTCTGATTGGCTAAACACTAGAACGAATGTAACTAAATAACTAAAAACATGCTACTGGGACGAAACTTGGGTGACATATCGGAGGTAAATACGGATGAACCATGAGCCCGGATTTAATACCAGTTGCCATGGCAACCGGCAATGACCAATCGCATAATTTCATTCCGTAATTTGAATTTGGAACCAATTTTGAAAATCTGCCTTCATTGTTCACTATCCCTGTTTTTATTTGCTTAATATGTGTGCCCAAATTTCATGTCCCATAGCCATGAAGCGTTCTCTAGTTACGTTCGTGCTCGTTTTGGATGTTTGCGTATTTTAACGAAACGAGTTACTATGCTTCTTCGAAACATTAGACAAAATTGAGGGCGCTTTTGATGTGAAATAGGAATTTTTTTTTAATTTCATTTTATATACTGATTATCATAATTATTAGGACAAAATCAGCCGAATAGTTGCATCCATTGTCCTGTAATAATTTTTAAAAATAATATTCTTAATATCGGCAGGGTGAGAACACACTAAAATACATAAAATCACTTACCCAGTGACATTTAATTACTTTAAATTATGGAAAGGATAATATAATTATTTATCTACTTCAACTTACCCAATTAATGTGTTAATAGTTCATACATAATATCTTTTAAAATATCTTAATATAACCCCTTGAATTTTTCACATGATAAAATTATAGGAGATGGTGCATTTTTGGCAAATTTCGCGACACTACTTGACTTTGATCAGCAATATCCCGGGAACGAATGTCCGATGGCGATCGAATAAAAGCATTTTGTAGATTACGTCTACACAATTTACCATTGCCTTATCATCATTTTTATGGATTAGAACCTTTTTATCATATTCCAGACCCCAAACCCCCCACCCCCCGGGGGCGGATTTAAGGAAAAGCAGCTTAAGGTGGGGCCCCCCTTTAGCGTCGCGAATCGACCGCAACTAAGGGGTGTCGAGGGCCCTGGAGAGCAATATTTTAGGGGGCTGCTGACACTGCTGACTCTTAACTCCGCCAACTGACCTAGTAATTAAAGCTCCAGGTCCTGATAACATCCCAACATGATTCCTGAAGGAACTGAGTGAATTATCGCCAAACCTTTGACCACTATCAGCACAGAAGCCTTAGCAGAAGGGAAGTGCCTCTTGCCTTAAACCCTCTGTCCACTCTCCCGTCTTTAAAAAAAAAAACCAAAACTTGCATCCATTCTGTGTATAACATCATTACACACTCCAAGCCAAAAAACATCCTTCTTTAATCTCCAACAATTGGCTTTCGTAACCAAAAATCATGCGCAACTTCAGCTTTTGGGGGGGAATTTGCCCACGACATGCATGAACAACATGCAGATGGATTTACAAACCGAGTCTGCTATCGATTTTTTCAAAATGCCTTTGAATCAAGTTGGCCAATTTGAGACTTATAGAAAAGCCGCATGGTATTCGACGGTGAGGCTAACCAATGGATCCAGGACTTTCTTAACAACAGGTCGCAGGCGTGTTCTGGTCGAACGGTGCCTGTTCATATAGTACCGCAACCTGGCATGCCACAATGAGGATCGGTGCTGGGACCATGCCTTTTCCTATTTCTACTCATGTATTGCTGACCTAACATCAATCACTAGGCTCTTCGCAGATTGACAACTAAAACCATGATCTACCTTACAGTAAATAGTAAAGGTGATGCCGAGCTCCTCCAACAAGACTTGGACACCCTTTCACAGTTGGAAAAGACCTGGATGGTGTAGTTTCATCCAGATAAATGCGAGATAATTAACATCACTCGTAAAAGAAACCTCTTCCATTATCCCTACACCACGCATGGTCATCAACTGAAGCATGTAGATCAGGCGAAGTATTCTGGTAGTTACTTCTTCTTCTTCTTGCGTATGAGGCAGCAGCTAAACATGTTGCAAGCGTTGGAGCCAACTCACTGTTTATTGGTTGAGGTTTGAGAAATCTGTGTCCACCGGTGGACGAAAGGTAGGGCACTCATTGAGAATGTGATCCGCAGTCTGTGATGGAGAACCACATTGGCAGGCTGGCGATGGCCGCAGCCCACATCGGTGCATATTGCTATTGAAGCGACCGACTCCTGTGCGAATCCGGTTTAAGGTGACCCCTTCCTTGCGTGGGAGCTGCGGCCAGGTGGTAAGTTTCTGTCTTATGTGTATAAGAGTTTATCGTGGGCCCGTTTCACAAAGATTTACGATCGATTGTAACCAAGCGTAACTCGATCAAGCGTAAAGTTTGAAACTTACAATCAAGTTTTCAAACTTACGCTTGATCGAGATAACGCTCATAAATCAAACTACAATTGATCGTATATTCAGCAGTGCTGTAGTACTAGAGCCAATGCAGTGGTGCGTAGGGTCGTTGTGCTGGCACCCCATGAAGATCCAGAAAGTCGGCACAGGAGGTTATTCCTCGAAGATACCTTGGCACATACGGGCTCGAGGTGCTCCCGGTAAGCTGCCGGTCAAGCTTCACTCCCAAGTAGGTTGGGTAGGATTGTATGGCAGAGGGCGCTCCACTGAGGTGATTTGAAGCGGCGAGAGCCTTCTTTGGTGTTGAGGTGGAAGGCAGTAGCGGTGGTCTGGCTTCGCTCAGCTTCAGACTCCATGTCTTGAGATATGCTGCATAGGAGGGGCATGTCTGTAGTAAGGGTGCTTTCTACTTCTGTCCAGGTTGCCTGTCCGATTGTGGGAGGAGGGCAAGATCGTTGGCGTAGCCATATGTCTAGATGTTGTTTGATGGGAAAAATTTTTGCCCCGGCCTTGGAAAGACAAGTTGAAAGCATAGGAGCCAGTACAGATCCTTGTGGTACTCGTTCCTCAGACGACGCAGACGACTACTCTGCCCATCACTGGGCTGAGAATAAAGCTACGGTTTTGCAGCTATGTTACAGAGAATTTTAAAAGGTGACGATCCGGGATGGTCTGAGAAGCTGGTGTCAGGCCCTGGTGCCACACGGTGTCGTATGCTGCAGTAAGGTTCCCCAGGATAACGCCTGCCTTACGGCGCTTTTCAAAGCTGTCTTACAATCATTGTGAGATTTTACCAATCGATGGACAGTTCTCCGGCCATGGCGAAATCTTGCTTGTTCGTCAGGCCAGATGGGGATCAACGACGGCTCCAGCGGGCCAGGATCATCCTCTCAAGGAGTTTGAAGAGACACACAGTAGTAATTGGGCGGAGTGGTTCTTAGGGTGTCGGAAGGCTGGTTGGTTTTGGGGATGGGGCGATTGTAGTAGCTCTTCCTTCAGATCTTGGGTAAGGACTGTGGTAACGCAACATGTGTAGAACTCCTGAGCCATTAGGACATCGGGGGCCGCATTCATCAGGGAAATCTGCTGGATATTATCAGGGCCCTGGGCTTTCCACTCTTTAGTTGGCTGATAGCAGAGGTAAGCTCATTTAGTGAGAAGGATGTAGAAAGTGACCCCGTCAAAGCCGGGGGCTCGACGAAGTTTAGTGATCTCTTGTTGGACGAGCGAGTGTGACTTATCCAATGTCCTTGAAACGTCCATTTGCGAGGAGTTGCCCAGCCAATGAGTTGGCAGTCACTGGACCTTTCGATGGTTTGGAAATTCTGCCGGTTAGGCGGTTTATAGTCTCCAGGCTTCTGCTGGAGTGGGTGAAGTCGATTCTTGGACCGTCTCCTCCCACGGCTAACGGCAGTTTTCCTGTCAAAGCAGTTTGTAAGATCCTGAAGCTTGGATGGAAGCTCTTCCCCGGGTTCAGAAGTCAGGAAATCATTGTAAAGAGTGTAAATATTCCTCATCCCAAGATGCGATATAACTGCGACGACAGCCACATGGGATGGTCTTCTTTGCCTCTCTAATAATGAGTTGACACAGTGCTGTGTAATTGTCCAGGTTGGTGTCGGGATGTTGGGCAATTCTGCATCCACCAGGTTCTTGAACTGGTCCCAGTCTGCCGTCGGAGTCACCTTTTCACTGGCTTTATTTGTACAGGCTTAGCAAGGCGCTCATGACGATCAGTGAGGGATGGGTGGGACTCGGAAAGCGGTGAGAACAGTACGGTGAATGGGATGGTGGCCATGTTTGCAAAACCAAGGTCAGGGTTTGTAGACTTATTCCACCTTCCAGAGTTGAAAAGTGTCTGGTTGCTTGGGGTCGTGTAGACGTTGTACCCCGGATGTTGGGCCCAGTCCTCTAGGGGAGCTCCATCAGGGTTGGTTTTTCCCGTAACCCCAGGTAATGCTTTGACTGTTGAAGTCGCCAGCGTAAATGCAGGGTCACCATCAGTGGTAGAGAGTCTGCTTTGGAGCCGATGGTTGGTGGCTGTAGCATTGGTGAAGAAAACCTGCAATTTGGGTCGTTGCCCATGTCTGCAGGTGAGTGCAGGAGAGGTTGCAATTTGTTTCCATTGGCTGAGTTACTAGCAAAGGTGGCCATCCCATGGGTAGCGCTCTCCGTGTGTGCAGCTAGGGTGTAGGCGCAGATGTTCAGAATGGAATGTCAACTATAGCCGTGGTCTCTGGGGGAGAATTTGCAATTACTTTATGCGTTCGCCCTGTAGGTGTTCGATGATGTTATCGTTGCCTAGTGACCTTCACGTTTATTGGAGCACTGAGATGCCATATGACTTGACAATGGTGATGCCTGCTAATAAGGGCACGTGTGCAGACTGACATCAGTTAGTGTCCTCTGGCGGGCATGCTTAAAATACATGTGAGATAAAAAAACAAAGGAAAAGGACAACAGTTGATTAAAAAGACAGTGAACCCCTAAAAAAGACAACAGGGATGTAAGCGTAGCCTCAGTTGATCATCATTCGCCTGAAATGATCCGGTACCGGGGTTCACCACGAGGAGGTTGCCTAATCTTGAACCAGAGTAGTCGTGGGAGCTTACTACTACCACCAGAGACTTCTTGAGGGAACAAGGCGTATATAACATCACTTAAAGCAATAACACACTCAACTTCCTCCTTCGTATATCAACATCCACATCATGATTTGAAAGAACAAGGCTTATAAGTCACTTGTCAGACCTATTTGGAATATGGCAGCCCAGTCTGGGACCTTACTCTGACGTCCTTTCAAAAAAGGTAAGAAAAAGTCCAACGGCGTGCTGCTAGATTTACCCTCGGTAAACTACAGAAGAAAAAGCCATGATTGAACACAACTTTCGTGACCAACATGGGGACAGGAGGGACATGCTAGACTTACGATGCAGTAGAAGATCCATCACAGCCGGGTGCTGTTAACGTAAACA
>JAMKCH010015330.1:0-25513 GCA_023653785.1 Ophioderma brevispina | reverse complement strand
TGTTTCTGCTATCCAAACAAAAGCACACACGAAACGCACCATCTGGTGGCAAGGGTTGACGAAGTTCAGTCATTTCAAAAATGGATCACATGACATCTAAACTCGGATAAATAATCGCCCGGTTGCAGTACTAGTAATAGACGATGGAGTACCTCCCCTAGTATATACCTGGCGGATGGATATCAAATGTGGGTACAAGCAGGCAAAATAGAAACCTGTATACACATACGAAATCTGTTTTAAAGATTCATCCGAGGCTAGGTTGCAGGAAAATTGCACCCCCCAAAAAATATTGTAAGGTTTTTGAAGCCGATGAGTTCAATTCGTTAAGTGACGGTGAGCTAAAAAACGTGATTTTCTGAGCACAATAGAAGCGCATACTCTGTCAAAAATAAAATGGGTCGACCAAAATGGGCACATTTTTGCTTATAATATCAAAACCAAATATCTTTAGCCTAGATTCACAGAGTAATAGAACTGAGTAGTTTCTTCCGACACTAAAATTTTGACCACATCCTTAAAATTTTTGGTTCGTTCAGAAAGATTTTCGATCGGGACATGGACATTTAATAAACGAAACACCCACAAATAGAATTTGGTTGCAGTTTCTTTTACTCAAGTCATGTTTGGTCCAATAAAATAAAGATATGTAGCAATTTTAAAAAGACATAAGTATTCGAAAACGTTTCAAAATTGCCTTAACCAATCAGGTAAAGTAAAATATGCAGAAATCTATTATCCTCAGAAATTCGCCCTCGCCCTTAAAAGTGAGATTATAGACCTAATGTTGACTTGGGACGAGACAGATTCTTTCTTTTTTTAATCTGACATAATCTTTAAGTGACAAGTTGTTGTGTTATATTATTATTATGTAAAACTATACAATACATTATCGATACAGAAAATTAAAGGGACTCAAGCCCGGTGACTCAGAGGAGTGCCCGATATAGGTCGCACTCAATAATATTTTCAAACAAATGTTGGTTTGTTCCATATATACAAATACATGCTTGTCCATTATACTATAATTGTGGAAATAAAAATTAAACTCAAAGTGAAGTCCTTCCTATAGAAAATCACAACTGTGTATAAAATTCAAATCCGGAATTTTTGGTATACACGGTTATCCGATTTGTCTCTAACTTTGGAAATTAAAGCGTTTTGAGGTGACTATCTTTAGTTGATATTAATCACTTCTACAAAAAAAATATTTTAAATCTTGAGTCAGCCAAATGTTATAGGAAATCTAAACCTTATATCCTAAAATCTATATCTGCATCTCGCGAGGCATCTGCGGGAACGTGAGTGGAATTGGCCGGTTATGTTGTTAGTCCCAATAATGGGGCACTTCAAAGACGTTTCTTAACAGTTGCTTTACGGTGCTATATTGTGAAGTGTCCAAAATAAACACATGCATCAGGTCGTACCGAATCGTGGTAGCCTTCAAAATTCTAGCACTGAGGAGACATTAGACTCAATTCATATATCTACCCGATTCCCAACAATAAGCTCCACGAGTGCTTCCACTAAACATCGTCTACCTTTACCAACAATAATACCAAAATGAAGGGGCCTAAAAAGGCCCAAAATTCCAACTTTTTATCGGAAAAGGAAGCTGGGCAAAGTACCATGGCCGATTAGGATCAACGCATGCGCATGAACCTTGAATGGCATCCTTGGTTGGGCAAAATACGCCCGGTTATAGAAATACGTTTGTTTTTCTTTTTTGTTTTTTCCGCCGGTGACGAAATCTCAATGTATACACCTGCGTATGTTTATTCATGCGAGTTGGCTAAAATACTCCCCAGGCGCTAGGTTTTTTTATCATATTGCAACATGTGAAACAGTCATGTTAAACACCTTTTTCAACGGTCTTTCGTTAAATATCTGCAATACGAAACTTGGACTTGTCACCGGTCTTTAGTTTAATGTCATCAATTTGAATTAAATTTAACATCCTGGAAGAGTTGTTGAAGATATGAGGACTGTACTGTGGTTGGTAACACTCTAGGGATACTTCCAAAGTGTATTCAGTATATATTTTATTTTAAGTGAGTGTAAATTGTTGATTCAAAACCCTAAACCCGGCAGACAGGGTCGTTTTGGGCCGGCCGACTGCCCAATGCAACGAAGGCAATCTATTTTTATTTTTAACGGCCAGATGCAACGAGAGCCAAATTTTGCATCTCGGCCGTTTCATTGCATCTCGGACGTTTTTTTCTTCCCGGCACAGGAATAATAGCGTAAAGTCAATAACGGCCCAGATTCAACGAAAAACATCGCGCCATTTTTCCCCCGGAATACGGCCCAAATGCCACAAAAACATCGCGTGAAAAATGCCCATAACAACAGGTAAATAAATAAATAAATAAATAATGGATGCGTACTGCACACTGATTTGCATGAAAGTTGTAGCTTATTATAGTTCCGCCATCGTGATTGGCGCTATTACTCTACATCATAGTCGTGCGTTGCGCTATATGCATCAGCTCCGGTTTACGTCATCTAATACGTTTATGCATAATTAACCAATAGCTTATCGAAAATGGTGGCTCTAATCACCATCGAAATTGAAATTGTCTATGGGCATTTGATACAGTGTCACCCAACCCGCCTGCTGAAAGCATTGCGCCTTCCTGCAGGGCAAACCGTCCGAAAAAACAAAAAAATGCAGTGAAAAGCTCTCATCATTTCCACCAGTCATAACGGCCCAATGCACGAACACATCGCGTCATTTTTCCGGAGGAAGGGGGAACGGCCAGGTGCAACGAAAAACATCGCGTCAATTTTCCGGTAAGACTGGCCCAGATCCATTTAGAGCCAATGAGAGTCATTTGCGCTACCAAAAATAGTTGTTGACGCCCATATGCAACGAAAAGCATTTTCGACCGGTACCCACGTTTTCGTTGCCTCTCATTTCCTCTCGGCCGCGTTAGGGTTAATGTGACTCAAAAATTTGGTCTTACAGATACCCTAAAGGCTCCTCTCTGATTAAGTTATGCATAATTATTATTACAATGGAGGAGTCATGCTCAGCAGGACTACCGTCTGTTGTGGCATAAAACAAGCTTTTAAAACATTTACGGACTAATGAATATACCATAAATATATCTCAGGTATACGAGGATTAACAATGTCATGTACTAACCTTTTTTTTTCCCATGCCCGTAATGGTTGTTATTTATTGTTTTTTTCAGCATATAAATACAAAAATACAATGATCATGACAATACCATTTACAATTTACACTCTCCAAAAAAGAAATTTAGACAAAGACAAAAGATACAGGCATACACTATTCGACTTTCAATTATTCCTGGGCAAAACTTATTCCCTCTTAGAAAGGTGCCCATTTCTTCATGTGATAACCATTATCTAATCGGGGTTTTTAGCAATACTTTTTGTTCAAACCTTTTCAATAAAAAGACAGCCAGTTTTTGAAATCGGCATAGACTGGTAATACTGGTAATAGACCTATTTCTTGAACCCTGCGTTCTTATAAGATAAAACGCTTGAAACCATAATAGAACCATATTTAAAAATGTTGAATATTTCCTGCTTAGGGGAGCACAGTACAAAAAGGTCTGCCTATTGAAACCGTGCTTTATGCGCTCTCTTGTAACCGTCATTCTTTTCCCCTGCCCTACTTAGAGCAATGAAATGTGCAGGTCGAAATTTTGATTCAATGCTCTTTAAAATATCTTCTTTTGAACCTAGATCGACAATGTCATTTTTTTGCCAATTAGATTGAAAATTACACCCAGTTTTTCTAACTCCTGAGCCCCCCGAATCGGGGTTTCACGGCGGTTCACTTCGGTCGCCGTATCATATACCGCCAAGAGCTTTCTCATTCCATTTTTTTTTAAATAAAAGTTACCGTACAGATCGAAATAGTAAACCTTCCCGCGATCCCCCCGAGATTGCCCTGCGCTGTTCACCGCAATTCATCCAGGCGATTCACCGCCAAAACCCCCCGCAAATTCACGCGATATATCGTGGTGCTGACAGGTCAACGACCATGCTTCGATCCCCGCGTGATACTATACCCAACGGCCGCCGAAGTTAGCGGGGAGTTGCGTTTGTTTTTTGCGATGTATTGGCTGAATTATATCATGGCGTTACAATGCCGTACCGCTGATATATTGGCATTTGTGGACGGGTCTCCCAACCAAGCTTGTTGTTTGGAATCCCCTCCTTGTTATGATCATGTACGGAGATACACGGAGTTGTGCCGCGGTATAGGCCGATGCAATGATATTTTTACACATGGTTTAAAAGTTTTTGAAGCGGCCCGATTTCTTTTCTCATTTAATAACTTGAAAATGGTTCAAATAAAAACAAACTGAAATAAAGCGGTCCGTATAATGAAAACGGAATGCGCCTGACTTGCTCATATATAGGATTGCATTGCGGAACTAGGCCAGGCTAAAACTTAGGATTTTCTCCACAAATAATTCAAGTTTATGCGTTGTATGATTCCAGTTGTCTAGATTTGCCTTTAATTTAGTTTAAATCACAGCTAAATTTAGTAGAATCGGGCAATTTCCAATTTTTGATCAGCACCCGGCTGAACATCGGCCGATAAATTTCCATTGAAATTCCCATATTTTGAGAGCAGCCCGCCACAGATTTTGCCCGAATGCAGTGAAAGCTGACACCAAAAATACATGCATCTCATTGCTGTTGTAATCAGATTTTGATTTATTCGCTGTCATAAATGATATTGCATCACCTTTAATTATTTAATAAATATACAAAAAAAGAAAAATATACAAGAACATTCATTAACCCACACCTAAGAAAAATCAACACTTCCTTTTTCAATGTCCATTAATAAACCCATACACTAGAAACATTTCCCATGGATCGTGGGTCGGATGAAAGAGACTCTGCTTCCTTTCCATGTGTATGAGTTTTAGTGCCGTCTATTTACTATAGCCCCGTTATTCACCCCTGTATTGAATGTACTGGGTCCAAACAACTTCTTCATTTATTGTTTAATTAGAAGTAACCCAAACCAACAATATGAAAAAGAAAATAAGTCGAAAGTATTTTTAATTATTTAAAAAAATGATCTGACATTGAATAAAATGATAACGTTGTTATAATTGCTAAAATATTTCCTTTTCATATTGTGTATTGTAAAATGAAAAAATAATCTAAAAATACACAAGACAACATTGCGATTGAACACGCGACTGTCGCGCCGTCGTCTTGAATCTATTCAACATTTTAAGAAAGCCTATTAGCGAGAATTTTTTTAAAATGTTTCACGCATTGCAAGTTGCTATCAAAAAAGTACACGATGGGATAAATTACCGAGTGTTCAGTGCTGACAAAGTCACTAAATCTTTGCCTGCCACGGGATAATCGCCCGGCCATTTTGACCATGCACATGGCCTGCATGTGATTGTTGCTCGAAATATCTAACCGTAAATGCCCACTACTGCAAACACCTAATTATCATAACAGCTGGGTGCACGTGCATAGACACCACAAGGAATTTTCCCAAAGTCCGAAACTTACTGTGACAAATTCCATTCTGTTTCTATGAGAAAAGCATGACAAACTTACAAAACGTAAAATCTGGTTGTATTAACCTGCGCTTGCCAAAATCTTTTTTTCTCCACCATTTTTTTGTATAATAATCGCAGTAGACTTCTCAGAACAATCACAACGTGATTTGATTTTATCAAGACGCGTAGACGTGAAATGTTTTCTAATACAGACTTTCCTAATTATGTCCCCTGGATACCCGTGTTTACAATTACGTCGTGGTGGAGGGCGAGTTTTGCAGTTCTATTTTCTATTTTTTTTTAAATGTGCAGGGTTTCGCCCCAGGCGTGAACATTGTAAAATCAGTATAGGCCTACTGATTACAAACGAACATGGGTTAAAACAAACACATGCAAAGACGCGAAGGCAGGATGGCATTTTTATAGAAAATTGTTTTCCCCCCTTGCACAAAGGTTAGCGAAAATAATTATGGCCATGGGTCGACAATTAACGGGTGCGACATTCAAGCCCATGCAACGCCATAAGGGCGACGAGCCTACGATTTCCTGTGACGAAAGTGAAGAGAAAGTCATGTCATGCACACACAGGACGGTAGAAACTTGCGAAACTTTCACTCATCTTATTTATTCGGAAATGTCAAAGCATATAGGAAGATAATTTTAAACGGGCTTTGATGCAGCGATGCACGATGTTTAGCAAAACTCTCCGATATTCAGGGAAATTACATCGATTGTTTTCTTAATGTTTCTAGTGAACCTAATTTATACTACCTAATTATAACACAATTTAAAACCTTGGTATAGTGATGAATGTCGAAATTGGCCAAATCCCAGCTTAAAATGCGTGATCGACAAATATATTTTCCACACCTTCAAGTTGTAAGTAAAGATTACGTATAGCCTGACACGATTTTGTGTTTCATTTGCTTATTTCTCGTTTATCGTTATTTTGATGGATAGCGCGTTTTTTTCCCTACTCACTCGAGCGATTTTCATTACTTTTTGCCACACATGAAGAAAACGTGCACATTATAGCCATTGCAAAGTCATTAATTTATTAGATATTTTTTAAAAAATGTATAATATTTTACAATTGATCGCATAAAAAATGCAGAATTGTTTTTTTTTTCATTTTGCGTTTGTTTGCTCCCCGATTGAATAGTACAATCTAAATTATCGAACATTTTCAGAGATTATTTGACATACTGGTTGCGTCTTTGAAACTATTTGTGAAACCTAAACGGAAAATTCTAATAAATAATCTTAAGTTTCCGGGGCTGATGTTTTCAACATTATTACACTTGGGGACCAATACCTGTGAGTGCAAACAACGACAGAATTAAGGCATGTGAATTATCAGGTGTCGATTGTCATAACCAACACTATCACGGCCGGGAGGCCCGATGGATAATCGTCTGCCGCGGATCGGCCGAGACTTCTTCCGAAGATCCCCCGAACCACCGCGATTTCCCTCAATTTTTCCCTCGCGATGATTTTGCGGGTTCAACGTGTGGTTTCATCGCAATTTTCTCGCGAGTTCCCCGCGATTTTACCCACCGCGATTTCATCGCAATTTTCTCCCGCGGGTGGCCTGGTTCCTCCATTTCGATCTGTACTGTCAATTGAATGAATAGCCATGAATGACACCAAAAACAAAATCTCTAGGACAAATACTCTCCACAAAGCTACACAATTAAACGCTCAAATTCCGAGTTTTATAGGAACTATTCGGTGTTGCAATTTTCGCGGCGGAGGGATTTTGTAACTGTGCTCCCCTTATAAATACCACGACATAGGCCTACTCGCGATTTACCATGATGTACGAATTTTCCCGAAGCCTCGGAAATTCGTACATCACTTCGTAGGCCCATTAGCTATCATTAGTACGGCAATCATCGTGTCATTGTCCTCTTTGTGACCCATGAATGGGTCAGAATCACCACCCTACCAGTTAAAGTATTGTCCCGGTGTTGATCGATCCGCACCCAACTTCAGTAACATCAATTTACCCTACATACACTACTAGCTTGCCAAAACCATGAACGTCTTTTCGGAAGTCCTGCGCCGAGGAGGCCCCCTCCTGCTTCCTCCTGTTCCTGCTGCCCCAAAACGAGAAATATCGTCTCAGCCCAAACAACCCGCGCATTATTGAATACATTACACGGTCGAGTTGGCAATCCGAGCGGTGAGGTTTTGCAAGGCGATCGGAGTCGATTGGTACTTCCGCGACGGTCGAGTTGGCTACCATAAGAACGCGAGTTGGTTTCGGTCGCGCTGGTATGAGAACGGTCGAGTTGGATGACGGTCGAGTTGGATGACGGTCGAATTGGTATCGGTCGAGTTTTGCAATCCGTCTAAGTGACTGACCTTTGTGTCTGCATGATGCAATGCATGATACTTCCGGCTAGGTTTCTATCAATTTGATGAAACAGTCTGTTTTGGGCATTTCCTCACTCAGTCTCTTTCTTATCTAGAATAATTATCACCCTTTTCATATGCTTACAAATTACATTTTTTTAACCTAAGAAAAAATTTTGTAATTATGTTGTTTAATTTCAATTTTCTGAACGGCTCTCTCTGTGTGAGTGGACAGACTTGATTCAATACAAGTCAATTTCCATCAAGGCATATGATGAATTTCTTGAATGATACGCGAACTGTTTTTGTTTTGCACAATTTCTTCCTCATGTAAACTAATTTAAAACGCACCTGACGGGCAGAAAATCTCAAGCAATAAGCCAGATTTAAGTTTCTACTGTCACTGCTAGTGCTGAGGTGTATGTGCTATGCCCCAAGAATCAATGACCTTTACAGAAGTCCACAGACCGGATTTCAGTTCATTGTTGATGCCCTCTACTGGCAGTCAGTGAAATGAACAGTCGCTTTTTGGATGTTAATGAATGAAATGTGATTCTAAAGAACATTACACCCTTTTACTTTAATTTTATTTCCTTTGGAAATGGCAGAAATCATAAATGTAACGGGTGTAATAATATTTAAGGAAAAGGTTTGAATCCGCTAAAAAGGCAACTTTAAATGCAATTTTAAACTGATGAGTATTAGACTATCCAACGCAAGTCGGTCAGAGTTCACCATATCATCATAGGTGTTTGAATTCCTTCTTCAGGTAAACAAAACATACACTCGTCCGACAAGATTCTTAGCATTTTCGGATTGTGTACCGCTGATCAGTGGTACCAATAAATTCAATATGCATGGATTGTTCTGCAGAAGAGAATTTAGATATCATCCTCCAATGTGGTATGATTGTTTTTCTGGCGATATATTTGTAATTTCCATGTGGGTCTTTACACAGCGTGATGGCTGTATCGTTACTGTTCTTTTTATTGGCTCCAGGTTTTCGAAAGCACGGGCTGGGTCGCGAGCTTGCTCATAGTATTAAGGGATATTTGGGGGGGCGTAGTCCACGAATGCAGTATCACGCAATATCACTACTGGCAAAGACTGGTTTCGATGTGATATTGGTTGGATATGAGGTATGAATTTTACAATTTTCTTTCACATTTGATGATCATGATTTCATGATCAACTGTCATACTGTCTTTGCTAGTACAGGGAACCTTTACGTCTTTTTTTGACATTGGTGGTCGGCCGACGTAAAGGCCAATTGCATTGACAAGCCGTAGCAATCAAGCACTGTATAAAGTGTAATCTTGCCAGGACGCATGCTGCGTCGGAAGTCACTTACACTAAGAAAAATAACCCAATGGCCGCAGTATTTATCATACACCTACTTGTACTTGTTATTGATTTATCTCCTGCAATTCTGTTTCTTCGATGACAATAAATATTAAGTATCTGTTTTTTGGAGATATTCTTGTCGGGATTCGTGCAACCCACATTTGAACTTATGTAATGTCTTTCACTAAATGAGGGTGATTCGTAATATGTGAAATGCAAAAGATTGTTAATGACTCGTCTGACATGCCGAAATTTCAGTATGACTCCGTTGTTACTAGTCTGTTCATTGTAATGTGTGACTGTGAGTTATTCCGGGTTGCTCTGACTAGACACTACGTAGAAGTTTCAGTATGACTCCGTTGTACTAGTCTGTGCATTGTACTGTGTGACTGTGAGTTATTCCGAGGTTGCTCTGACTATGACACTCTTCCGTATTGTGTTTGGATTCTTTGGGTTGTTGTCGTGTACTAGGTCAGGGCATTGATATAAAGCTATTACGGGTTCCATCACGCATTTTTAAACTGCAAATTTATCACCTTGACTTACAAATCCATACCAAACGTCACTGATTCTTATTTATAACGGAGGTGCAGTTAATGTCATGTACTTAAACAAGGATTTTGTTGTCGTCAATAACTGGCGCAAACTGGAAGACAATTGAAGGCACGAAGTAATACTAAAATTTTGCCTTTATTACAATTCTTACATCGAAACTTGTATAACACTGTGGAAATGGTCGGTGCAATGTTGGGGGAAATTGTTCAAACAATTGAAGTCAAAACTTCCATGACACACACTATGTGATTTGCATTACTTGGGTTGGTTCAGCCAGTATTCCCATTCAAGAGTCATAGCTTAAAAAACTGTACATCAGCCGGTGGGGAAAAATTATACTATCTTAAAGGGTAATAACCTCCAGTAGAATATATTCTTCCCGTTTTTTTCCCTTTCCTTCGGATTACCGCCGTTCATTTCTTTGTGTAGGCCAATCCTCTCGAAAGGGGGTCCTATGACATGTTCGTCCGACCCCGAGCTCTCCACCCCTGCACGCCCTGTGTCATTCCCTCCCTGTGTCCCAGCCGTTAGCCTTTGGCGGCCAAGGGACTCTATTTCATCAAGATGATGCCAAAAGTTTTTACTGCTGACAAATGTTTTGGAAGTACTCATCAATATCTCTAAGACTGTTTATTACAACAGCAGTAATTATATGGTGCTGCCTGATTACATCTACAGGTGATCAATTTTGTTAAAATTTATATATGCATTCTGTGTAATCAATTTCTGTCATTCTTCCAGTTGTTTAACTTCCCTGAATCAACTTAAACTAGCACAATATCAAGTATGATTAATTCATCAATAAGGAACAATAAATACACATACATTCATACCAGGGTGCTTTTTTCCCAAATGCAATTCGTCAGTGTTTTAGTCTATAAATGAACAAAGTACGAACTCACAAATTTTATCATTTTAAATATCTTTTTGATTGAAATTTAAAAATTGAACCTCCTACATAAACAACTTGCAAATAACCTGTAAGAATGAATTCTAATACAGGGTGTTATTCTTATTACATATTATGTATCACAGGCAAGTAGCCATATACTCTACATGTCTCTTATTGATTGAAATATTTCCAAATGTTTTAGGCCTCTGTGTATCAATTTAATTTTTGATACCTTCATGATAACATCTATCACAAACTCACCCCCTAGAACTCACACTTTAACCATTATTGTCACTCCCTAAACACTTACACTAGACACCTTAATCAACTTCAACCAGCGCTCTTCATGTTTTGACTATCACAACAATCATTTACCTATGAACTTCAGCAATTACTTACCACAACAGACAAATCCACAGCTATAATCCAGACAAGCTGACACCTTCAATCTTCCCCCTCCCACAAATCTTCCTCTGAAAAGCACTTTTTTCAGTATCACGGCGCAAACTTTGGAATGATCTCCAGATCCATCACAACATTACAAACAAAAATACTTTTAAATATCTCAACTGAAAAAACATTTCATCAACCAGTACAATGCTTATTAAATTACTCTCAAGTCCTTTTTCCCTCCTCACTTTAGTCTATTCTTCTCTCCTTTCTTCTCTCTCTACTTCCTGACGTTTTTTTTTCTTCACTTTCCTCTCTACCTCTGCTTTCCTACCTCTGCTTCCTCAACATGCAATAGTATACTATACCTCAGCAAGACATGTTGGAAAGTCTGTCCTTGTCCAATTCCCGTATCGTGTAATCCTGTTAGTGTTTGTTTAGGCATTAGATAATTGTTTTGTTCTTGTTGTTTTTTTTGTTATCTATTTACCTATGTAATATTTTATAGATTAGATCATCCCCTACTTGTTCTTTATTGTAATGCACTTGTCAATTATCCGGCCCCTGGGGTCCCGGACATAGCGGGGTAATATGCCGGGACATAGCCGGCATGTAAAAAGACAAAAAAGTATTGCCTCGCCAGCCGGGATGTTTAGCCGGGACTTGGCTGGGAAGGTACGTTAGCTTGTCCCCCCCCCTCCCCGCCCTGATAGCTGTACTTAAGTAAGCCGGGAGTACTCAAAAATTTTCCAGGCCTGTCTCCGCCGGGACTAACCGGGGACTTTAACACGCATGTGTCACACAATATAAAACCAGGCTAATCAGTGGAGCAGAGTTCGCCCGGATTTCTGTAGTACTCCCCATTTTATATAGCTACCATTGCAGTCCGATCTCTTCCATTGCCAGTCGTGAAAGGCAGCTATACAAGTCGCACACACCACTTCGTCGCACATTGAGATATCAACTAATTCCGAGGATCGAGATTTTCAACGTAAAATCGCCAGAAACACATCAAAATCATAGGAAATGTTTAAAAAAATTAATATCCCTTGATCACACAAGAATTACTAGAAGTTTTGTCTATCATTTAATTTCATAAAATCACCGTAGGTAAGTGAAAGCTATTGATATTTCTTGGCTAAATTTAGGAATATTGTCAGTTCATTGCATAAACGCGGGCATTTTAATGTAACATGAAAATATTGAATCGCTATGGAACAAATAAATGCCATGAAATACATTCTGTTAGGTCAAAATACTTCTCGAACACGGCCGCATGTTCCGATATAAATCAAAAATTAGTAATCGTGATTTCCGACACTTGTTTGTGGCCGTGTTATTCCCATTCAAATTCCATTTATCGGAATCATTGCAAGTTTTTGAACCGCCGCGCCGTTTGCCAAGAGTACAGCATGTCCGGCTCCTGCGTAATGTCAGCTCAATACCCACTGACAGAGGACGGAAGGGCCAATATTCAAGTTTATTTTAGTCAAGGTCATAGCTATCCCGAGTAGGCCGACAAAACGACACATCACCATGTGATCTTGGTGTTTGGCTGAAGTTTCGTTGGCAGATATGATGCAGGTTTAGATATTACTTGCTATGTTTAGTGGTCGGATATCGCGTGGATAATGTGGATTTTTTAACAAACCACTCAACGAGGTTTGTTTCTCAAACATAATTTCCGATGTGGTGTGAAAATTTCGGCTCGGTTCTGACACTGGCGATCCAAAATGTATAGCATGATTTTATAAGCTAGACCTGTTTTCGCATAGCCGGGACCGATCCGGGATTGTACAGAGTTTAAAGCAGTCCCGCCCCCATTGGCCGTGAATATACGGGGATTGTCACACCGAAGACCGGCTGGTAGGGGCCGGGAAATAGCGGGGGATGTACAAAAAATGCAAGCCCGGCTACCCGGGACTTCGTGCTACTTTAGCGGAGACAAAGGCGGGGGTGTCACAACAGCAACATGTACATTCCCGGCTAAGTCCTCCGCTAGGTCCGGGACCCCCAGGGCCGGATTTGAAAGTAAATTGACAAGTGACATAATATCGAGTATTATCTTACTTTATGGTGTACAGGGCCGCAATAACACTTAAGGCACTTTCGGGTTGTCCATTAATGGTCCTAGCATATCAGATCGTCAAATGTTCATTCTCTAGCCACGTTTTCAATTGATACTATGTATTATATACTATATTTTTCATTTCTGTATGTGATCAAACCAAAATTGATCCTTCTAAAAACTAATATACGGGGTGTTTGCACGTATGTGTACTTGTACAGGTGTTTTGAACACACGTATACATTGAAGTTGTTATAAGGTGATAGTCCTAATTAGTATTTATCAAAAAATTAGTGAATATATTTTCTTTACTATGAAGATAAGTGCTATTTTATTTATTGTGAGGTACTGTACAAACCACGTTTTGAATAACTGCATGTGTTGCATAGACTAGATTGAACACCGATTAATTATGGTTTCTGTTATGGTAGCTGTACTTGAGGCATATAACCTACTAATTGAAGTATACTTAATGAAAGTGTTTCAAACATTAAATATTTTCTGAGAGTGATGATTCATGCATTTTTTTGTTCTAATCTAAATTTCTGAAAGTTAATTTTGTAAGAGAAAATTTTAAGATCCTTCCCCTCTTTTGTTTTTAATTTGTTCTTTTTTTTTTTTTTTTTTTTTAAGTGTTAAATCAATTAGGGAAATTAACAAGTCTTTAATTAATCAGCAATAATAAAATATATTTATCCCTTAACTTATACAACTATGTTATATCAGAAAAATCAAGATTAGTTAACATAGGAGAGTTAAAAGGGACCCACAATGTCACAATACCCAGTAGCCGCATCCTCCGAGCCTCCCCCCCCTGCCTTCTCCACCACTCTAATTAGACTATTAATTAACAACATTCTTAAGAAGTACATCTGCTATGAAATTCTTTGCATTCTGAAAAGGACATATTTCGTCTTTCAATTGACACCACATTTATAATGATACCATAAAATTCAAGGCATATGACATGTTAAACATGACTTGGTAACAGAAAATGTAACAAACTCCGGCCAAATTCATGTACCCCAATAGATGGACCACACGCCCTTTATAATACCTAGTATTCTTTTTTTGTCCTAATAATTATATATTCATGAAAATAACACAGGGAATCGGAATATACCAATAGGAGGTCGGTAAGTCAAGTATTTAAATCTTTTTTCCCGACAGGTTTTTTTTTTTTTTTTTTTTGAGCCGGAAAAAACCATGCCGATATCTCTAGTCTCATAGGCCCCGGCTTCGCAGGGCTATGACTGTCAAGCTATGTGGAGTGTTGATCAAGGAAGCGGCTAGGACGACCAGGTAACCTCGTCAATCAAGACGATTATAGTATGTGTGCGCTTATTATGTTAATGTTTTATTTAAGTATTACAAAAAAACGATTTCTGCCGTCAAAAGTTTCGTGGAGTTGTCTATAGGCCGCTGTCTTGTAATCAAGAGGTCCTGGTTCGATTCCCACTTCTGATGCCCTTAAATTTTAATATATATTCTGGGACTTGGAGGTATATGCGGCAGGGGAAAATACTTACCTAATGTTGGGGTGCAAAATAGTAGTGCACTTTCTCCGAAAGATGCCGAATATCTCCGAAAGTAATTTATATATAAATTTACCACCGTAAGTAGACATACCGCCAATCCCCACCATCAGTACTACACATTGCCCAACACTACCTAACTCATCCTCTTTTCTCTCCGGACGTCAAACAGTAGGTCATTGCTTAAATTTATCCTTCTCTTGACGGGGGTTTTCTATGCCGTATGCTTTAACTGTTAGTTTAGCAATTGTATATCCCAATTTAATTTCTTAACTATACTAGAGTTTGGATGGTCCTTTGACAATTTATATTAATTTTCTAGGCTTTCCAAGCCTCCCCAAATCAGTAATAGTTTAACTTGTTATCGTCGCCGATTGGCGGCAATGGTGTTTAGCTATACTATTGGTCCACCGTATACTACGTACTTATAGCTTTCTTCTTTGATTTCTATTTACAGGTTTATCAATACTACCTATACAGCGTAGCTTATTTATCACCCATGCCTTTATTGCTATTTAGGACCGACCATTTATCCTTTGTTGCTCCCACGTATCGGTTGGATTTAGTTAACGTGCATAATGGCCTGTCAGATTTCCAGGCTAATTATTCAAAATCGCCCCGCGTAAATCATCCAAGGTCGCCGCGAGGGGAATATCTAAAATATCAGGAACTGTGACTCGGGTCAGAGAGCAAGGGTTTGTGTTCAGAGTTAGTGATAAAGAGCCAGCCGCCTTTGCGCCTGATTATGGTGCGCTCTATACATAAAGAACCGAGCAAGAGAAATCCTAGTATTTTAGTATAAGCTCGGCGAGATCCGCTAGAGCACGAGTAGCAGGTTAAATCGGATCTGACACCCAAAGAGGTGCCGAAATCTTTCAAATAAAAACGGACACAACGAGTTGGATTATAATAGTGAGTCCTTTTTTACTGAGGAATTTTCCCCCTCGTCTCTTAGAAGCGTTGCTAAGAAAGTTCTGAATAAAAATACATTTAAAAAAAAAAAAATCTTCAGCATTCTCCCTTCCTTTGGTCGTACGGGGGGGGGGGGGGTAGGTAAAGGTAAAGCCGCCGTTGCTAGTCCTCGGCCCTCCCTAGTTCGGCAAGGGTCGTCATACCACTTCGGTGTCGGGTCAGTTTCTCGGCTACAACTAGGCACTTTTCTTTTCTCTGTTAGCCTACGACAACGAGTGGGGTGTACCCATCGGAAAAAAAAAAAATAAAAAACTGAGCCAGCCGTGTTTTTCGGGCCCTCTTCTTAATATCAATCAAATCCTCTATCATATATAAACCCAAACGATTCCGGCATGGAACCTTAGGCCACGTTTTCTCAAATCGACGATCAAACACTGTTTGGGAACAATGGTGAACAATAGGGCAATCGAGTCAGTTGACTCTTTACGCAACATTAGTTTTCCAGCTTTATTCCGTTATCGTCTATGGAGCCCCGTACTATTGCCCCACCGGACTATATTTGCTTTCACAACACATCGGAACTCGCGCTTGGCTCGTAAGTTTGAAGTCGAATTACTTTCGAATCCGGGGACTGGATTTGCCACTCGATACTCGAATTTCCGGAAATCACTATAACAGCACGTGAAAATCTTAACTGACGTGGTCCCCTCTGTTGTCTTTAAGACCCATTGCAAAGATTTCATGTGATACTTCATACATGCATTCACCATATTTATCGAAGTTCAATCCTTGCCATCCAACCTAAATTCCCTCATATAAAGTCCGTAATTTCATGGATTAGTCCCCTCACCATTAGCCTGGGTATTTTAATTTGTTTTTTAGGATGAAAACAAGAATATGGGCTTTTACATCTCACACGCCACGGCGTTTGAAACATGTTCGGTGCTACGTGTATGAACGCTACAGTGAAGGCTACAATACACGTCTCATCCTTCAGATTGAAGTACGTCACAAATAGAAAAGCTTGATGACACTCACTTGATCAGCAATTAAATCGTACATCTTCCATGCTTGATTATTTTTATTTATTTAATCGGTCCCATCAGTAAATATATCCAGTGGAATAATTCTTAGCCGCAACTCTTGAATTCTTTACGTTTTTACTTTTTTTGGCATCATAAATAATGATGAGAATGATATGATATCGCAGACAATTTTGGAATCCAGCTCCACTAACGTGAACCAATTGCAATTTTAGACTAGTGTAAGCGGTAACCTGCAGCTGTTAAAATGTCGGCCTTTGACGGCTTTTGGACACAACGCTACGATAATACGGTTTTCGTTTTGAAAATATAATGAATCGTGTACTGCTAGCAGGAGAACACGTTTGGCTACTAAATCTAACCGATTTTTTGCATTGTGGAAGGGAAAGGAAAGAAATTGTTAGGTAAGTCGGACGTAAAATAATCAAAGCGCCATTTCATTGTGTTAGAAATATTTTCCCATAGGTTTTGTACAGGCGCAAAGAAGAACGAGTTCTCGGTTACGGAACCGACCGCCATTTTCTGGGCATTCTGCGCACGGAAATGTTTTTCAGACTGGGATAATTAACATTGCCGATTGGTTTAACTGTATTTTATGGAAATTTACTCGGCGATGAATTTTTTATATTGATTGGCTAACGTATACGGCGGTAGTTTTGAATGGAAAGCCCCATCATTTTAGTAATTCACACCCGATGTTTCCGCTACAAATTTTTAATTGCACAATTTTTAAACACAAATTAAAATTCTTATTGGTTTTGGCAGTGCAAAACATATACATTATTTGATTTCATAATTGGAAGGGTCTTCCGA
Source organism: Ophioderma brevispina (assembly GCA_023653785.1). NCBI lineage: Eukaryota > Metazoa > Echinodermata > Ophiuroidea > Amphilepidida > Ophiodermatidae > Ophioderma > Ophioderma brevispina. The sequence goes on along the minus strand of JAMKCH010015330.1, from coordinate 8,087 downwards.
AATTTTTTTGTGTCAGTTGAATTTCTGCAATTTAATTTGCCACTTTTGAACCAGTTGATCATATTGTATTTCCAATGAGTTCATACTGTATGTCAACATGGTGCCGCCGCTTTCCTTTCCCAGTTTATTTTTAAAACATCCCAAAATTTTCGAGTCACATGTACCCGCTCGAAAAATAGCTCCGGGTACCCTGGAGCGTGACTACCCGAAATTTGCCCCCCTACAGCTGGGCCTCATCCATAGCCTCAAGGACACTTACAGATGTTTCCCATTCTTCCATTCCACCATCAAATGGTTTGAGGTTCACGATAACAACAACGTATGCCTTCCGTTGCCTGCCATTCGGGCTGTCACCAGCTCCAGATTTACACCAGAATGGTAACTTCGATCGTCACGGGATACGCATTCACATGTACTTTCGCTTTGACTAATCACCGCTCGAAGTCTCACTTAAGCAATCGCCCATACGAATTTTGTATGAAACAGTCTTGCCTAGGTTTCATCATAGTAACAAAGACAAGTCTCTTAGCTAATATAATAATGCTCGCCGCCTTATGATAGAAGGTATTAATACTCTAGTCCTCCTGTGCGGAAAATTTGCCTCCCTGGGACTTGCTTCTGTGCTAGAGTCTTTGAACAAGCCACCCCCCCTTTTAACCCTTGCAGTCAGCTTCCGTGACGCTACCCCCTTAAACTATTTTCTCTTACGATCGCTTCAAAGGTCATAGCCTGTTCTGAGTTACATGCCTTAGGAATAGGAATTTTCAGTTTTTTTCGGCAAGCTGGCCTTTACTTTGTATTTTTCGTCGTTCGCCCAAAGTTTTTTGGTCCAAAAATGTGAGGAGTTCCTTTGGTAAAACACCTCCTATGTACACAAGGCAGCATTTTATAATACCTGCCACATGTTTTGATCGAGATCTCGATCACTTGAGCACTGTCAGTGTTAAGCATCTCCATTGTTTCTCTCCATCTTTATCAGACTCTATCAGGTCCTAAAGTTTAAGTAGTTTCCTGGGAGGGCGCTCATGTGGGGGGTACGGTAGTAAACGCTACTTCTTACTGCTCGCGCAAATTCTGAGCAAACCTCTTATCACCTCATCTAAGCCATACCATCCAGCAGATATATCAACTATCTCAGGCTGGATAGTAAAATGATTATGAGAGCTAAGCCTTGTTGATCAGGTTAGGCCTTCAGTCTCCACTCAACCCGCAAGGTTGCCACTTCATGAGCATTCTATAACAAGCTCTCTATCCAGGATAATTTGGTCAAATCTGTTAGTACCACCCCCCTACCACACCGTGACATCTACCACTGTTCATCAAGACATACTTGCAGGACATTGTTTATGACTCTGCTCTATCGAGATTTGCTACTGCCGTTCTGTACACCTGAACTTGTACGGGCAAGTGTGTAGGATAAATGTGGTCTTTTGGTGTTATTTGGGACATCAGCTAAATTAGGGATTTGATTTGTGTTATCATCCTAAGTGACGACTATTCTTGACTGGTCCGCTTATGTCCATGGTCGTTGACATAAACCGCTTTCATTACCATTGTTTGCTCACCTCCTCCTCGGGGTCGGTGCTAATCAGCGTGCACTAAGTATATTTGCATCATTGGTAAGTATTTTCCCCCCGCATAGACATTACATTGCCTTTGCAAATATGTCTAGAAGGAGGGGGAAAATACTTACCTAATGTGCATCCCGACCCTTCCCCTCCCCCTTAGCAAACGAGTTCTCATTTTGCCTTTCGGGGAAAAGAGCTGAGTTAGGGTAGTGTTGGGCATGTTGTGTGGTACGGATGGTGGGGATGGGCCGGTAGCATAGCTTACGGTGGTAAATTTATATATAAAATTACTTCATCCGGAGATATTCGGCATCTTCCGGAGAAAGTGCACTAATTATATTTGCATCCTTAAGTAAAGTATGTTCCCCCCCTCCTTCTAGACATTTTGGCAATATGCATTTACTTTGCAATGGAAATTAGAGTTGGCTACACTGCTACTGCGATTAACACGGTAAGTATAGGGTTACCTGGTCGGTCCCCTAGCGCTTGTGTGTGATCAGGGGTGATTGAACAGGTACCATTGCAGAATCATGCATGAGTGACCTGTGGTCTGTGACGTCGTTTGATCATGTTGAGTCTGATTTGATATGTAATGATTTAATTTTGGGAAAAGAATTTAGTATTCCTGCCACAGGCTAACGAATCGGCAACGGTTACGGAATAAACCGCATGTATGCCCTGTGAAAGGTGCCGAATTTTAAAAGGTGGCAGAATACTAAATTCATCCCTAATTTTTGTAAGTAATAGTTAGTAAAAAGTATGGTATAAACAATAGTCCTTCTGAGCATTACTAGGGTTGCTTATTGTATTTGATATTTAAGAGTTAATTTTTGGTAAGAATTTAGTATTCTGCCACAGGCTACGAAATTCGGCAACGTTAACGGATAAACCGCATGCCATGTTAAAGGTGCCGAATTTTAAGTGTGGCAGAATACTAAAATTCATCCTAATTTGTAAGTAATAGTTAGTAAAAGTATGTTATCAATATCAATGCTGAGCATGACTTCGGTTGCTTTGGTACATTCACTTCTGTTATTACCTTTAACGAACCTGAAGTTCATGCCAAGTCTGTACTGTTTTAACATCCTTTAAGGTTTCAATTTATAAACCTCACCCAAATCACTCCGAAATGGTCCGCATTACCCGACTGTTGAACTCACTTTTATCTTGACCTACTCTATCAATACTGTTTGCCTGTATTTTTTCACTGACTCACACTAAAATGAACAAATTTCGTGAGTTGCTGCAGGTTGCGATCTTACAAATCATTTTCAGTCTGTCTCAAATCAGGTATGGGGCAGGGGTCAAGAATGTAAAGATCAGTGGTGGGAACATGTGCTTTGGGCACCATAACAAAAGTTAGTCTCTTGACATGCAATTGATGAGACCGACATCTATTGCGCGCTAAATGTTCGGATAAACGTCTTTGTGTGTAACCAGGATTGGAATAGAGACTATGATGCCTATCTTTCATGAATAATCGTCCATAGTTTTTCAATGCTATATATCGATAAGTCTTGGTGCAAACGCATGCGTAAAATGTGGACATTATAAACATGGCATATTTATTTCGTCATCGCACATGGATATCGCAAAAATGTGTAAATACCGCTATCAAAAAAAATATCTAACCCAAGAACATGAACCCTGCCCAGAATTCTGGTAGAGACACAGACCATTTAACAATAGAAATCTTGTGTGTTCTGGGTGTGAGCCTACTAAATTCCAGTGTGCTGGGAGTGGATATTGGAATAACTCCATGTCCTAACCCAAGACACTTTGATACCCCCGATCATTCCCAGACCATTCATTCAATAGTAGGTGAGTAGTTAAGTACCTTAATCTGTATTCAATAGATTTCTCTAAGAGGTGGTTTTATCCTATTACGTTAACTAATTGCGGTAAACATTGAGGAACTGATCAGGAACAAGGTGAAGTGGTGCAATGTACAAGTGTTTTCTCCTGAAAGGGCGAGTTGGTTTTACAATGAACTACTTTGCAATAGGCAAGGGTTCTGTACATAAGATCTTTGATGTTGCATTGCCTGGACCCGATTTAGGGTACTTTGGGTTCAAAATGATTAATGTTTTCCAGTGTTTTCAGCTTCATTTTTGTTTTGAAAGGTTGAGACTTTGCCAAGATCCAATTTGGCTACTTTTGTGGACCCTCGTTGGATTGTTCCCAGTTGGTTTATATGAGTGATTCTAGGTGTTTTCTGCTAATTGTTGGTGAGTATTATTGGCAGGACCCTCGTGGCAGCTCTTTGATTCAAAACAACAATTTTTAAACAAAAGTGGACAATACTGGATGGTTTTCCCAGCTTTTCCCCGATCCTTTTTGTTTCAATGGTTGATTGACCATTGCCTGGGACCCAAAATTTGGCTCATTTGGTTCAAATTATCAAAAAAATGACTTTTTAAACAAAACTGGTTACTTGGATTGTTTACCGAACCAAATGAAAAGTCACAACAATCGGGAAAAGATACTTGAAATAATAAAATCCAAGGGTGAAAGTTTAATGATGAGTTTTTTGATGACACATACTTTACAGACCACAATTCAAATTCATGGCATGTTATTTGAGATGCTAGAAAATTTAAATGGATATTTTTTAAAAAGTAGCTTGCCCATTTTATTAGCTTAATTTTATCTTGAATTTGACGCTACATACTTATTTTGATAATAGGAAAGTGATCAGAAAAAAAAAATGACCGCTAAATTATTATGACCTTAAATTAAAATGCAATAAAATGCAATTCAAATGATAAATTTCGTTGACGGAATTGTGTGTACAACAAAGGTGCTTTTTCATGGATTTCATAATTCCTGCTGAGATCAAAGTCCAAATGAAAAAAGGTAATTTCATAATACATTTCTCAAAATAAGTTTCGTGTGCCATCCAAGAGTCAAACACTAAATCTTCAATCTTTCACTAAAGTCAAATTTGGAACCAAAAGATTTGCTCATTTATTGGGCATGTTTGTCTGACTGTGCTGTAGCTAGTAAGTATGTATCTTTCAACATACTAGAATACAATATTGTCAGTTGAAACCTGGCATTGGATTGTAGACCATAGGAGAGTCTGGAAAAGAACAAGGTCATAATTAAGCCCACACATCACAACCCTGAATGTGGCAGGCCTGGACTTTCAAGGTAATTGTCATTAAATCAAGTCCATTTACACATAGGCAACAAAGAATAGGAGGTATTAGATAAGTGACTTCACTAAGAGGTCATTAAGTTCCATGTATCATTTGTTTGATAACATATGTTTTAATTGCGCTATTGTCAAAGCCTGGCTTGGTTTGGTCTGGCATGGGTCTGGGTTGGGAACCTAGACTATCCTGGGCTCACTTGGGTTAGCTTGGGCTTGCTTGGGCATGATCCTAGTGATCACCCTGGACACACTAGAGTCATACCCAAGTAACTCCCAAGACGGGGTAGAGCAAAAGTGGAATAAGAAAGAAAAATTTTTGGTAGGGTAATGAACCACAACACGTCAGAATTTTGACATCGAATGTGCACAAGAAAACTAGCATACTCAAGAACACGTCATAGTCTGATTTTTAGATCAGAGACATCGTCAAGTACGTCACAAGCGTTATTTTGAGTTGTGATAATCACTTTTTTCACACCACACTGTTAAACGGATTCGAAACGACGACCATCTTGTTGTAACCTCAGGTCAGAGATACGATAATGTCCAGTGATAAAAGTAACGTCAGACCTGAGGTTACAATCATTGGAACTAGGTATACAAAATAATATATGCATGCATGAAAGGGTTCATTCATATTATGGGTATGAACCCTACACACATCGAATGTGTGTCTTCAGCTTTGCTCAGTACAAACCCTCAGACACACAAGGACAGACATAGGATTGCACAGCAGCATGTTTTGCTGATCATTTTACTGTTTACTTTCATTTGACAGGAGTAGCACTACTTGAATACAAAGACTGTAATTACTGGACAAAGTGCAATTGTGTGTGCACTCTTGCACGCCAAAACGTAAACAACATGATGGACCTCCCATTCAATAGTTAAAATCCCAATAATGGCAATATTGATTGGGGTGAGAAACTACTCCTTGACATCTTCCTTTGTTCTCATGTCAACAATAACACAGAAACTTTTGAATCTGTGTGCACAATTTCCAAATTTCTCTTGATTTTCTTGACAATGAGCATTGGAAAAAATGTTCTAAGGATGCTTTTGGATTATGTGGTATCATGTCTATGTGATTCTAGGTAAGTCGGGCTCATATTTATTGTATTTAGGAAGACTGAGGCATGTAAACAAATGGCATCTGGTGTCTACACTGCTAATGGGGAGATGTATACAGTGGCTTTCAATACAACTTCCTCTTTGTTAGTGGGTTATATCCCACTAACACAGATTCGATCTGTGTATATGAACCCCTAATTATTGCTAGCTATTTTATATTCTTAAACAGCTGTGAAAATGTAAGCAATTTCATTGGCTGATGCCCGGGTTCAATTCGAAATTGAACCCAGGTAGTACGCGCTGCGTATTGAAGTTATTTTTAGGTTGAAGCGCTCGCGTCATACCGCGTTTTGCTACTTTCGCGCGCCTGCCAACGTTGCGTCTCGTTGCGTATGATCGTTGCGTTCAGCGGGTTGTTCGATTGTTTTCACTGGGTGATGGCAGTCATTTCGTGTTGTATTTAAGCTGTAAAGCATCGCGAAATTGGGTGAAAGATGATCTTAAATGATAAAGCTGTTTAAGAATAGAATAAGGTATGATTTTGGGAACCGGTACTCCTTGACGACGAATTGAAACCCGGCGACACCATTATTTTTGAGGTGTGGAAGAACTCGGCCTCCGGCATCGTTCTTCCACTTAAAATAATGGTATCGTCTTGGGTTCCCAATTGTCGCTTCAAAGAGAGTACCCCGGTTCCCAAACTCAACCTTTATTTCTAGTAGAGGTGGGCTATACATGTAGAAATCAATGAGAATGGAGAAGGTTCATGACAATGTTCAGGATCACTTTGAACACAGGAGTAATTTGAGACTTTAATCACATGGCCAGCGTTCAAAAGCATCGAAAAAAATCCAAAATGGCCGCCAAATTGTCAAAAGTTTGATTTTGACCCTCACTCCATTATTTTTTTGCTTAATTTAGGTGGCAATACAATGTTTAAGGGGCCATGGGAATGAAAGTTAAGATTTGCGTCCGCCACCCCCATGCTCCCAAAAACTTTGCCGCCACAAAATGTTCATTATTTTTAAAAAAAATAATATTGCATAAAAAATGCTCTTATCAAAAGAAAATCAAGCTTTAAAGATCATCAAACGCTTGAAAAGGGTACAATGTTATGCATGCAGTCCCTGAAAATTGCCACATTTCTTGATGTGATTGATCCGTCAGCTCTGCTGGAAACCTGTGAACACGCAAGTCAACCAATGTACATAATGAATTATAATGAAAAAAAAGCCTATGCCTTTGAGAAAGTCAGACACAAATCTAAAACTTTCATTCTCATGGCCTAAAGGTTTTAGGATCATGCTATGCAACTTGCATCTCACCCATAGCATTTTGTTGTTTTCTTGAAAATTGCAGTTTTACTTAAGATTGAGTGGCTGAGGGCGATTTCCCATAAAATGTGCATCTGTGATATAATATTAAGGCTCTTCACAATGAATTTTTAGTTTATGTGCCGCCAACCTGTAAATGCCAATAATCTTTACAAAAATAATCATTATTTTTATGAAATCATTATTTGTGTAAGAGTCAAGAATTTTTTTCGCAGTCCCACGCTCGAGTGTGTTTGATTTGTCAACAAATTATTAAGTCAGCACGGTAATGATATTTAAACCATACTTACTTGCTGGAAATCCCGCTTTTAATTCAGGCACCCCACCTAATGTGTACACGAATTAAACCTGATGCTGATCAGTTGTTGATCATTGACCCGCCACCATACAATCATGTCATAAGGTTAGCTCATACATTCCACAGAGAGATTGAAATTAATCGTTGACCTGCCAACCAAGCATACAGTCGTCCAAGCATACAGTAGTCAACACTCAAACATACAGTCTCAAAAAAGAAGTATAGTAATCCTTGACCTTCCTGTGTACTACCCGCTCATTTTAGCTTTTAAAAATAGCTTTAATTTGTTGGGTGCTTACATTGCTTAAGTGTGTTTATTTAGGATCACTCCGTATCAGTGATTACACCCCAATTAAAGCAAGAGTCTTTTTGAGTCTGATTGATTTTGTCTATGATCCTGCATTTTGTGAGATTTGTCAATTTTACTTGAGAAAAGTTTTCTCACAGGAAAAAGCCTTTGTTATTTAGGGCTCAGAGAAATTGGAAAAGTCCCCTATAGTTTGTGTCATCTTAGTTTGAAGAGGGAACTCACTTCACTGCCAATTTTATGTTGAGACCCATGAATCGCGCGCGTATGCCTTGGTGGATAGCGCATGAACGCAAGCGAATTAAAGGCGCGGCAAGATCGAGGAAGCTAGTGGGATGCAAAGTACGCCATA
>JAMKCH010015329.1:0-24829 GCA_023653785.1 Ophioderma brevispina | reverse complement strand
TTTTTTATTAAAGGTGGTTGTTATGTGTAGAAAATGTTAAAAAAGTCTACATTTTTTAATAGGGCGTGACATTAATAACAATACTAATATGTTAAAATGTTGTTTAAAATGTTGCATAATCATGCTAAAATCTACATGCTACAGATTTGCCTTCCGTGGGAACCTAAACAACCCGTCCACTGCGGTTCGGTTGGATGAATTTCTGGTTTTTAAATTACTTAAAAACAAATTATTATTTGTTGAAAAGGGAAAGTAATAATATAATGCAATCTCTAAAGACTCTAAGAATGAAGGGACACATAAAAATGAAAACATTTAAAACACAAATTTGCCATACTTCCTATTGAAAAATCGACATCGTCCTAATTTGCCTTCCGTGAGATTAATGCGCATGTCCACAGGCACGTTTGGTCCCACCTGTGTTGTATCGCTTTTAAAAGGTCGGCCTAGTAGGGATAAACAGCACCAAAGAGTAATTACATCTCTAAATTAACTTAAAGACATAAAAATACAACATTACCTTTAAAAAGACAACATTTCATCCAAATATTGATAATTTATTCAAATTAACATTTAAAAAACAACTTTTAGATAGTTTGTGATATGAACGTCTCACAAATCAGCGGATTTTAAAGGTGGTTGTGTTCGTTAGAAATGTAAAAATTGCATTGCATTTATTTAATATGGTTTGGCAATTAATAAAAATATATAATATTGTTTTTATGTTTTTTAATATTCATGTACATAATCATGCTAAAATCTACATGCTCAGATTGGCCTTTCCTGGGGACCTGCACCCATTCCATGCCGGTTCGGTTGGTATGATTTCTGGTTCAAATTGCTAAAATAATTTAGTTTCACGGGAAATTAATATTTAATGCAATCTAAAAGTCTCTAAAGAATGAAGAACGCGTAAAAATGAAAACATTTTAGAAACACAAATTTGCATATTCCTATCAAAATTCGAATCATCTAATTTGCCTTCGTGAAATCATGCGCAGGTCCAGAGCAAATTTGGGTCCCCACCTGTGATGTATCGATGAATCGGCCATTATTAGGAGATAAAAGCACCAAAGAGTTACGGATCTAAATTAATTTTAGGCTTAAAATGCAATAAACCTTAAAAAAGCAAGAATTTCAACCAAAATTGTTGTCACTCTATTCAAAATAACATTAAAAACAACTTTTAGTTCGACTTGTGACATGAACGTCTCACAAACTCAGCGGATTAAAGGTGGTTGTTTCGTTAGAAAAATGTAAAATTGCCTACATTTATTTGATTGGTAATTGACAATTAATAACACATATAAAATGTTTTAAAATCTTGTTTTAACATGTTGCATAATCATGCTAAATTCTACATGCTACAGATTTGCCTTCCGTGAGAACCTGGCCCCCGTCCACTGCCAGTTCTGTGACGATTTCTGGTTACATTTCTTAAATAAATACTTACACAAAAAAATTAAAAACGACAAAGAAGTACATAAAAATATGGTGGGAAAAAAAATATTTTTATCTCTATTTTTATTATATTTGGATTATTATCATCATCGTCATCATACCACCCACCATCATCATTTAAGGCACTTGTCGTGATTTGCAACAATTGAACGGCAGTTAATATCTTTGAACGCTGCCTTGTGTTCTTACTGTTTGTTGATTTTTTAGCTGAAAAATAACTTCTTAGGAGAATTCTAGAAACTTATCTTCCACTTTTAAGCTATAGTGAGTCATTCCTCCAAATTTCAAAATATTTGACACTTTCGGGTGTATCACTGAGTGATAGTGTATCAACAGTTAAGCTCAGCCTCACTTCTATTTTGAACTCAATTATAATATCCTAATACTATGGCTGTTGATTATCCACAGGTATATTGGGTTCACTTGGTGAGCTATTAATATTAATCTGTTTGACAACTTGGTAATTTAAACCTCCGTGGATGCCTAAAATGACCCCAATTAACCTACATGTTATTTTAGTTTTTGATTTTTTCCTTGGCACGAGGTAACCCCCACTTAACTTGCCCTATCAAAATGGCAAGTTGTAAAGGTGCTGCGTTGTACTTAAGCGAGTTGTGGAGCGATGTTAGGCAAGTGATGCTAATTGGTGTAAACGAAGTTACTATTTTTAACCCGCATCCTCCGAGCAGAGTAATATTTTGTAATTAGTCTCCTAATTTCCTCAAAAGCACATTCAAAGCTATATATTTTTCACCTAGATTTTGGGTATCAAAGTGAAGGTTGTATCTCTTCTTCTAATTATAAATTTTGCTTGATATGAGATACATGAATATGATATCATGATAGTCTTATTAATTTTAATGCAGAGTAATACTCATATTGAGGATGTAGCGATGCTATTGAAGATGAAGAATGTAACCAAAATGCGGATTCTTGGGTGAAATCGGTAATTATTTTTAATAAAAACAGTAACGTTTTTTCTAACTATGCTACAAACATGCCAAGTGACTTCGGAAAGAAAGAAAAAAAAAAGAAAAATAGAATTTTGAAGTGTTTGTTTGATATTGATACTTAGGCCGTAATTACATTTGAAATAATTGACCGTTCACAAATGTTGGAGTTCATCCCACCAACGATTAGTTTGAGGACTTACCCTACCCACATGCCATCCTCAAATTCAATTCATTTTGTGCAAAGAGGGTAACTTTAGTAAGTGGAATGCTTAATAAAATTGGAAACAATATTTTTAAAAAAAAAGTATTATAAAAACAATAAAGTGGGTAACATGCCCCCCCCCCCTTCGGAGGATGAGGGTTAAGGGGGTTATGTGCTTCTCTCGTTAATGCCAGCATAAACTCTCATGAGGGCAGGTAGCAATTAAGGTGTGCTACCTCCGATCATATGCATTTTATTCAGTTGATTTTAAAACAAAAATTTGTATATTTTTGTTTCTATCTTAACAACTAAATGAATAGGTCATACACAACTCAAATGGATTTACAGTGTGCCCGGATAAATATCATATTACCCATATTTTGAAAAATGCCCGGAATGGTTTCAATCATCTTACTTTGCCCTTCGCAAACCATTTATATGGCCAGTTCTCTTTGCTCACCTTCCTTTTAAGAATTTTAACTTATTAATACACCTCCAACGGCGAGCTGTGCCAAGCATGTTTAAATATTTACAATAACATTCAAAACATGTCATAACATTTTTACCTAATAATTAAAAGGGAAAATAAAACTTGGACTAATGCACATTTGAATTATTATTGGATTGCTATAAATGAAGTACTGAGATAAAAAAAAAAAGCTTCAGAGAGGAAATGGTACAGTGCTCCGGCATCAATGAATTAGATAGATAGTAATCATATCATTAAATACAAGGACATTCATTTAGAATCACAAGTTTATCGGTCCAAACACACGTTTGCCCACTTAAAATTATACAATAGATAATAGTAATAATTATCATTACAGAGCCATTTGATGTAATTCTAAAATAAGATACAAATCCAGTTTAAATTTATAATATTTTGCTTATTTGTACTTGCTCCACAACTATAAACTTGTCTTAAAATAGCTGTATCAGTCACAATAATAAGAGCTACAACTCGCTTCAAACTCCCTCTACAAATTCAACTATTTTCTTTTACACATTAGAAGCCTACATCAGTACATAGGCATCATGACACCCCTCTGTTCTAATACATTTACTATGTACCAGCCAAGCTCCGCCTCTATCAAACTTCAGCCCTGGCTAACACAATAGAGGGCGCTATAGAGATCTCATGGAAGGCAAATTTGTTCCTGCTGGACGGCAAAAACAGTTGATTATGCCCTATTCCATAATCTTGTCTATTTCTATTTTTTGACTATATACCTTTTGTACGGTGAATGTCTAACAAAACTGCTACAGAAACACTTGTGTGTAGCTTTGTGAATAAATAGCGACGGCTCCCTAAACACATGTGATCGATGCAATGCCTCGTTTCTAGAATTCAATTGCCATCGGGTTAGGTTCTCACAGTGACTTGTTTTCACACCTCACAGCCTTTCAACCATCAAGGTCAATTGTAACGTTCTGTATGTTATTAATCTGTGCAGCTAGACATGTTATTGATAATACTGTGTAAACACTTTCCATTAAATATCTCGCAGAATCAAACCCGTTTTGCCATAGCGCCAATATCAACTACACACAGTTCGCCTATGGCGGGATCGGTTTGTTCGGGCGGTTTTTGTGATAAATACCGACGATTCAGTTAATTTCGAAAGTTCATGGTCACGGTCTACAGCTATTGCCTCGCCAATGCAATGCTAGCAATCACGAATAACTCCAGAGGACAAGAACTGGGACAGAGATCCCTTGAATACTCGACTGGTTCTCTGCATCGCGGTGCATCGCACGGCGCGGTGATTTAGTTGGTATAGACAGTGAACAGACTGCAATATAGCTACATAAGGGCCTAGGTAATGTATAACCACTTCCACGTATGTTTTAACATTCTGTTGTACTGAACATTGGTGTGTTTCACAGTTTTTTTCTAAGGTTGATTCCGTGTGCAACTGCATTTAAGGTCGAGTCGTGAGCAGAGACTATACTTCTTGCACCAAACATACTTCAGCCTCACTGTTGGGCGACGCCTACTCGTACGTAACATCGTTATTATATCAAATGAATCTGGGTATGGCACTGCAAGCATTTCTTACACTGCGTTACCGATATCACGTGCATGCCTTAGAAATTTCAGCCAAATCCCATGTGTAACAACATGTCATGTCTGCAAATTACACTTACACTTTGAATCAGCAGCAACACTAAAATAAGTCATTATCATGGCAAATTACGCTATTTACTATAGTGGGCATCTAGGTGACACTAAGGCCATGTGACTCATACGCAAACACACCCACACACACACAACACCACACACAAATCTCTAATCTTGCACGAGGCAGCCATCTACGTAGGTTTATTTTCCATTACAATGATGTCATAGTAGCTTCCACAGTCCATGCTATAAAACTAAAGGTAGTCATCTAAAATGCATAATCCAAAGTTAGAGTGAATCTTCTTTTCCGTTTTCATGGCAATATTAAACATTTATGCACAGTATTGGCTAACAGTGCCGTCTCAGTGCCATCGCATTACAAAAATTCCGGATCCGGATTTTATAATAAAGTGATTAAGGACTTCGATTGAGCTTAGTAATTTCACAATAATGCAGTAACATATGCACAGTAATTCGGTGCCAGGATACGGTGTATAAAAAATTTCGAATTCGAAATATTATAACAAAGATTAATTTTCTTAGAAGGACTTTCAATTTTTGAGCGTTAAAAGTTAATTTCACACAAGTGATTAGTATTATGACAAGCATATTAAGTACAGGAGCTTACAGGCTAATCCGCAAAAAAAACAAGTTTTAATGTTTATATTCATTCACATATGAAGACTAGAAACAAAAGATATGCTTTCACAATTATTAGAGCTAGGCAAAATCAGCTTGGTCCGATTTTGCATTAAAGCACTTGAAATGCATAATGTAACATGAATACACTTGGCTTCATAGCACATCTTCTTTCCATCTTAAAAGGAAAACAAATAGATCTTGCCGTGTTTTTCTGTTGAAGAAAGACATCGAGATTCCTGTCAATTACCAAACCCTCATTGTTGGTTCTACAACTGCTCTTCTAACAAGAGAAATGTTGGCTTGAGTTCTAGGCATTCTGGTCCGTAATCATGGTAATGGGTCTGACTGGCCTGCTATACTGGTGTCTTTATTTCTAATTCTGCCTACTTCATTAGTCTATGTAGGCCTATTATCAGAAGTTTCTCTCTTTTTCCTTTGCTTGTGTGTTTTTGTTGTTTATTCTGTCTACAGAATCATAGATTTTTTGGGACTCTAATAAAGAAGTGTCTGATTGCTTGGTTTAATTAATATTGTGTGTTATTTTGAGCAATTTGATAGGGCTAAGTCTACTAATGAAAGTGAACTGACAGATTAATTTTTGAAAAACACAAAGTATTCCTGACCATATAGACAATGTTTACACTTTATTGATAATAATCAAGTTCAAAAGGGATTGTCAATATCTTCAGTAGGTTCAATAGCCAATCAATAACTCAATCAATAACTCAGTTTTGAGTATGTTACAAAATCATGTTTCACACAATATTGCAAAGGTAATAGTGCAAATCGGACCAATCTGAATTTGCTCTCTCCTTTTTGACGGAGCATATCTTTTGTTCTACATATCACATTGAAATGAAATAAACGGTAAATAAAATCTTATTTATTTGGCTTTAAGGGGGGACATGGCGTCAGGTTGTTTTTGAGAGATCAAATTATAGTTTTATAAATTTCTGAATTCTCACAACTTTCAGGAGTATTTTACTTTTTATTTGGTGAAAATCGGACATTTCGTTCAAATGTTATGGTTGATCGAAGCGTACAGCATCGCGCAGAGAAAGACGATTTCTTATGTTTAGTATTGTTTTTCACGCAGCTACGTTACTTTCTACATTTACTTTGGTTTTTCATGTTTTTCAAGCAGTAATATTGAAGAGAATTACAATAAATTAATTTTGGGGTAAAAGTTGACCATTTTACAGATTTGTTTTTAATATTGAAAAATAGTATTATTATAAGAATTGATAAAGTTTAGAATTAAAAAACAAAAGGTTGTGCATTAATGTAATTAATTTAATAATTGGATTAATACAACGTGTGAAACGTTTCTGGAGCTTTATTGGCCTATATCTTTTTTGCCATTATTTCGAGGGTTGCAAACTTGCCCCCCCCCACTTATCTCCAAAACGTTGACCTATTGACTTCAAATTTGGCACAAACTAGTTTAGCGTACATTCTATGATCCTATGAGGTTTTTGTATAAAACCCTTTAGTTTTTTTGAGTTACATTAGTCAGGGCTCCAACATTTAAAAAAGGCTCTAAAATTGAATATAGGTTCCCTCGAGAGAACTTTTTTTACACCAACAGATATCGATAGTCGGGAACCCTGGGATTACGAATCCAGAGTCGTAAAACTTCCCTGGATTGCAAAAAAAATAGATATTACGCATAAAGATGACGTCATCAATTTTTGGTGAAAATATATGAAATTTTACTATTTAATTTTCTTGCATTTAATGAATAGATCATACAGAAGAAATGTAATAGAGTCCGAGGGTGGAGTGAGAGGGAACGAAAGAGCTTTTTATTTCGCTTTGTTTGGAAGCTATTGATATTTAATATTTGTGTAAAAAACGTTGATTTCATTTTTCCCATTGACCCTGTAGCAAAAGAAGGTTTTTCAATTGCAATTTTTCTCAAACGTAATTTCTCTGTTTATCATAGGTCTAAAATACTTACTATTTTTCTCTGATAAGCACATATTTATTCTAATTTATTCACATTTTTAACACTTCTCATATACTTTGGATGTTCTGAGTACGAAAATCTATGTTTGATTTCAAAATATTTACATCTAAGTCTTCTATTGGCCAAACTTTGATGACGTCATCAAATTTAATTTGACGTCCACATGTAAAATCTATGGATTTTAATAAATTACTTTTATAATAGAATACTTCGCATTACATATCTTTAAGACCAATGCATTTTAGAACCTTAATATGAATAATTTGCCAATGATCTACGAAAGAAAAAACAAATCTGCCTTGATGTCTGTACAAAATGCAACTTCAAGCTTTAATTTCTCGCATTGTACATTTTGAACATTTTTGAGCTCCACGGCTTGCATACTTCCCACTGTTTTCCGGAATTTGGTGACACAAAAGTTTTGGACAGATTAGAAGTCGTCAGTGATGTGGGCCTTTATTTAAATAGTGATTTATGATGTCACATGTTTTCATTAGGAAGGACGCCCTCTGTTGTTTTAATTACATGCAAAGTAATCACAATAATACCCTCTAAGCAGACACACACTCTAAACAATCAAATCGCATTTGCGAAAATTACATTTAAAGTTAGAAAAATCTCGCATTTAGTGGAAAATAAATTTAATTGCACAAATAAAAAAAAAAGTCTGCAATTTTTCAACAGTTTTTTTCCATTTTGGGGTTAATTAATTTCTACTTATAAGTAGCTTCTGAGGTACTTATATACCTAACATCAGGGTGTCAGGAAGTATTAGGCCTCACTTTTCCGCATCCCAGATTTTTTTTAACTTCATAGTTTGAAGAAATTTAAAACCTTGTTTAAATCGTTTGATAATCTGCACAAATCCAATATGACTAACGAGCAAATTGTTCAAATTTTGGCCATATTCGTCTGTGAGACTGCAGAGGCTTACCCCTGTTATATATATATACCAATGGACCCAATAACAAACCGCCCAACCCATACCAGGAATGTCCTGCCAACGAGAGACCACATCGACATATGGAAGTGTTATGCCTTTTAGAACAGGACCGCAGTAGAAGCAGACCTCATGTGTCTTGATTGATAACACACATCGACTTCCTCAACATTGGAGCCCTTACTCTTCATAGTTTACAAACTCTGGTCTACAACCTCCATCAGTAGACTTAGAGCACCCTCAACGGTCCACACACTGGGAATTCCCACCAAACCTCACTTCTTCATTGCGACTATAAGACTCATGGGGCTACAATGAAACTCACAAAGACGGACAAGCGGTCGAAGAATGGATAGACATCAAATCTACTTCTCCTTCACGACTCTAAGCTCCCGCATCATTTCATCGTGCCCGTTGAAAGAGTGGTTTACAACCTGATCTAGCTATTGTTAGCAAAACATATTAAAACCTGTGTAGCAAGATTTGTTCTGGATCCTGTCCTTCTAACTCAACATCGACCAGTCGGTATCCAAGTCAACGCGCAGTAAGACCAACAAAGTGCCTTTTAAGCTCCGCTTTGACTACAGGAAATCAGACTGGCAAGAGTCACTGATGACCTGGAATCATAACGTGGAAGAGGGATTGCATGCTCGCTCCAAAACCCATCACTATTACAATTTGCCCACTATAGTGAACAAGACTGCAAACGGAGTATTCATACCCAATGCTGGTAGGACCGAATATATACCAGGCCTTTCCATGAATGTGCTGGAGAATATCAAGAGTATAATTCACCATGTTTGAAGCTGATCCTTTTTCGGCTGAAACACCTGCTAAAGGAAGGAAGTTCGAAGGGGATACTCCCAGGAAAAGATTAAAACCTGTCATACCTTAATTGATCCACCGATATGACCGCATAACATCAATACAGCAGGGCTACCACCGGAGCTCCGAGTGGATCCACAGACCCTCCACGGCAGCGCCAATGTCACAACCCGCAACCAAGTTGACCACCAACTGCTTTTATATGGCAAGTGCAGCAAGACACCCAAGAAGTCCAACTAGACAAATATATGGTGACCCTGGTTTCAACTCGCCCCTTCAACATGGACGAATTGGAATCCGGTATTGCTAAACTTCAACAAGGAAAAGCATTAGGCCATGACAACATCTCTACTGATCACTACACAATCTTTGCCCAGCTTAAGCAAAACAAGCTATGGCTTCTTGAGCTTCTACCCTACAACAAGTGCTCCTTATTTCCCACAGGTTCCCAAAGTCCTGGAGGAAGCCCTGTTAATATTGCACTGGCTAAAGCCTGGGAAATCCCCATCCCAAGAGCTATAGACCTATAGCACTCCTCAGCCATACCTACAAGCTCTTTGAACGCCCCGCTCAATCGTATCGCACCTGTGATAGACGCAACCCCTCATAACCAAGAACAGCCGTATTCCGGCAGGCAATCACAACAAGCCAAGTCTCAACCTAACTCAACACATTGAGGATGTTCGAGAAGGGTATTGTAAGCGAGTGTGTTCGTCGACTTATCAACAGCGTACGACACTGTTAGGAAAGATGGCCTAACTCAATCTACGACACAGGTGTGTCTTTCCATCTAACGCAACCGTAAGCAAACGTCACTTAAAAAGTTACCTGGTCTAGAAACTTTCCCCTGTGAGCGTCGCGTGTGATAACCCTGTCACCTTGAGTTACCAATTGCGTACCGCACTCTTCTTCTTATAAGACCCACATCGAGAAGCGAGAGTAAAGTTGTTCACGCAATACCATCTTGAACAACTCACTGGCACAATATGGTGTGCTCGCCCACATACCCGAAAATCGACGGCACTTGCCCTGTGCTACGCATGTGCAGAGTATCTTGCCCTGTAATGAAGATCTAATCAACCCATGCCAAAAGCTTGATTCAGCGTTAAATGCCTCCTGCCGGCTTACCACAAGATGCCCTCCGTCCAACACCCAACGGAAAACTTGTACAGCCTAGTCAGGAATTGCTCCACCAGAACATCGTCGTAGCGTAGTCGATCATGCAGAAGCGTAGCTGCCAAGTATCTAATGTTGAAGCACCCTATGTCCCTGGACTATACCTGCTGCCAAGCCGCCTTAATATACAGATAAGTGTTTCTTAAGCAAAGTCCAACCTCTTGAAACGTCTCTAAGGAGGTCAAAGTCGCCTTGTGAAACAAATACTTGCCAATCACACCAAGTAACAGCTATCGTATTGAACCGGGTGAGCATCTCCCACCCCTGGAGCTGACTCCTTATTGGCTGAATGGTGATGTCACAACAGATTGAGAACCAGAACTGTCCGATCTAAGGTTTCCTTGCATAGTTGTGCTATCTGGAAGCAGATCACAGTGATACTAAACTACCCTGTGTTGTGGAACATCACCACAGAACAACATGGAACACCTCTTGGTCTGCCCACTGCTGGAGCAACAAGGACCTTGCGGGATTCAGGGAAGCAGTCGGGACTTGTCCCATCTCTGCGGATCTTTGAGAACCACATTGTTTGGACACGAAAAGAAGAATCAATAATTGCGACTTCCTACTTCTCCGTAGGTACATACCATGCCCAGTCATTATTAATTTAAAAAAAAAGCACAGGACCTGCATACCCTGCCAGCGCGCATAATGAAAGAAGCTGCAATCGATATTGCACCACTTCTTACGATACTTTGGCAAAAGTCTTCGGGACACTCGTATAGTACGACCTGATTTTGTTATTGCCAAACATTTACTCATCTTCTAATGAACTAAGGAGTATTGGTATCCATCGAATATCGTCCGCTAACATAACATCGAGGTTATATCGGAAGTTCTTTATATGAGCACGTTATGTTGGTGATAAATAATGATATGCTGCCAAACATAACTGATTGTAACAGGTGAATTGGCCCCAATCCATCGATGACTATAACGGCTTAATCCCATTTGTTGTGGATGGATTGTTTCAAAAACCCTTTACCGGGCCTGGCAAATCACAAACTACATCGTAAGTGTTACGGCGTAAGAGAACCTCAATGTGTCTGTGGATGTAAAAAACGCTCCCATCTTGTGGTAGTAGATCAGCCTCCGATTGTGTAACCCGTAATATCAGTGTACCCCAGGAAACCATGCTTGGACCTCTTCTATTTCTGAATTTATCACGAATCTATCAATTGGTATCACATCCATCCTCCATCTGCGATGCCTTCATGTACTCTCAATCTCCAGCAACAGTGACAGCACCAAACTATAAGAAGCCCCTGGCCACTCTAATATAATGCCGGTCAATGATTGGTAGATGCGTGGTTGTCAGCGCGGACCAATGCCATCTACTGAAGGTTTATACGCAGAGGACATCCTGGGAGCAACTCCCTATTTAAGTGTAGGAGGATGTGCCTCCGCCATGTGAAACAGTTGGGCCTGACAGAAAAAGGGGGTCATTCATTAACAAACTGAACAAAACCGCCTGGGTCCTCAGGGGCGATTAGAGGGGCGGCCCCCGCGCGCTCCCTCCCTCTTTTTTATTAAATTTATAAACTGCATTTTTACTCATATGGCCCTGTAGATCGTCGAAGATCTACTCTAGTCTGTAGATTTAGCTTTGTGGGCGCCAGCGGTCGCAGTATAGAGCGCCGCCGCTTGTGATATAAAAATGGATTTCTTACGAATAGGGCGCCCTGTAATTCTCAAAGAATGACGGTACAGGGAGTTGGGCGCCATGTAGATCTAGCTTTATGGGCTGCCCAGTGGGTCGCATATGTTTCTCCCCCCCCCCCTGTCCTTCAGAATTTCGAACGCGACGTGAAAAAAAATGGTCTACCGTGGCGAGCGCAGCGAGTCGGAAAAATTGGGCACCCCCTCTATTGAGATCCTGGATCCGCCCCTGTTCATTGGTGTATGAAGCTTAAAAAGGGAACCCATTGGATAACAAACTGTAATATTGGGGTCATTGGGTAGATAAATTGGCACAAAAAGGGTCATTGTGTACAAACATTTAAAACTGAAAAACAAGTTTCAAACTTCCAAAAACAACCTTGTCACCTGGTAATTTGAATAAAAGCAAAAGCCTGTAACTAACTACAGTATTTTAAGAATTTAACAAGTATAGTCAATGTGCTGTTGCCAATTAGGAGGACTGTATAGATTGATTTGAGCTGAATTTGAAGTAAAAATCCCATCATGTACACTTACTCTAAAAGGGGGTCCTTTGTGGGTAAATGACTTTGAAAATAAAAGGGTTCATTGGGTAGCTGGAAAAGGAAAAGGGGGACCGCTGCATACATGATTAAGAAAAGGGGGGATCATTGGGTAACAAGTCGGCACAATAACTTAAGGGGGTTGTCATTTGGTACAAGCCGGTTGGAAAAAGGGGTCTATCCCGAGCAATCCTGATCCTGATCAGATGTGTAAGTGCCCCCACCATAAATGCTGATTACCATGTATGAGGCACCATCAGTCTTATGTTACCGGCGGACCTAAGCCTAATGCTATTAAATTCAAATGGCTGTCACAAACCACAAATAACCATTCAAACCAGGAATACAGGCAAAAACTAAATTGCTTGCCTGTCATTTTGGATTTCATGTCAACTCAACATACAAAAATTAAGCAAACTGTGACGATTAAAATTATGGAAATTAGTGCTTAAAGCTGCTTTAAAGCCATCAACGCCACCCTGAACGAGAATTATTACCCAACACTGTGGAAAGGTGTTAAATGGGGGCTGCCATTTGGATATATTAATTAGGTATCTTGCTGCTGATAAATACTTCGGAATCTTACTATAATTTGGGGACCTTATAGACAGCGTTGTGGTTAAAAATAATTGCAATTTGGTTGTAGTTCAACCCAAATGTGAATTAATTTTACAAGACTCAAAGTATTGTATTATTTGGCTGTTTACTTCTGTGTAGGTGTCTGCCTCAGATAGTACAACAGAGGGCGTCCTAATGTAAGGATTTGACATCATATTTTACATCATCTTAACTCAAAGGTATAAGCAAGCCTTCCAAAGGTTCCAATCTATGTCCCAACCCTTTTTAATATTCACAGATTCCAGAAAACTAGTGAAAGAATACAAGCCTTGTGAAGCCAAAAACTTTAAAAAGTACAATTTCTAGAAAAATGAGTTGAAGTTGCAGTTTTAGTGCGACATCAATGCAATTTTTAATTTTTTCTTTTCGCAATGCATGGTAAATTATATCATTTAGTGTTCTAAAATGGGCCTTTGTCTTAAAGTATTAATAGTGTCATGACATCATAAAAACAAAACAAACTTTTGGCATATTTTTTACAACGTGGAGTAAACTGTGAGACGTCATCAAATTTGGACAATAAACGACTTAGGTGTACACACTTTAAATCAAACAAGATTTCCTTTAACCTCATAACATTCCACGTGTATATGAGGAGTGTTAAAATGTGGAATAAATCTAATAAATATGGCTTACCAGAGAAATTAGTACGTATTTTTAGACCTCGGATAACAAAATTACGTTGGATGGGGAGGAAAATGCAATTGAAAACTCTATTTTGTACACGGTGTCAATATGAATAATTTCAATTTAAAAGTTCTCTAACCACAAAATGTAAATATCATAGACTTTCCAATGTAAACAGTGAAATAGGAAGCTTGTGAACGACTCTATTCAAATATGCAAGAAAATAAAAAGTAAATTTAAGATTTTTTAAAAAAAAAAAATGATGACGTCATCTTTATTGCGTAACTATCTCAGTTTTTGCATTCCCGGCGAATTTTACGACCCTCTGGATTTGTATCCCGCCTGAGGTTTTTAAACAACCAGTTCATGTTTAAAAAAAAAAAGTTCTGGAAAAAGGTCTTTTCGAGGTAACCTCCCTACTTTTCTACAGTCTTGGGAGCCTGACTACATTGATTTTTTTGTATGCCACCACACAACATGGTGAGGGGTGGGAGAAGTTTGAACGGTTGCCATGGCGACACGGATATAATTTTGGTAAACCTCTCATAGGATCACAGATCCTGGCCTTAGTAATTGTTTAAGAAACAAAGTATGTCAAATAACTTATATTTTGAGATAAATGGGGGGGGGGGCAAAATTGTCATTTTGAATTTCTGATTTTCTTGGTGCCGTTACCTTTGACCCCTGCTAAATGTATGCATACCGGAGGTCGCTATGATCCGAGACAATATATTTGAAAAAGGCTCATCATATCGACCATTTTGGTATATCACTTGCTTGTATTCAAAGAAACTATGTGATTGCAATAACCATGATTATTGTATGAAAACGACGACATGTCCCCGCTTAAGAGCATACCAAACAAGGACCCATAGCTACCCATGCGTACTTTAGGTTTCACAAAATGCTGTGTCCCCCAGTGTTAAAATTTTTGGGACAGCCTACATGCAAAAAAACACGATTTGTTTTTGAAAAATTAAGTGCGCCTCATCGGGAAATCTCTGAGGCGGCCTTTAAATGCGCCCACCGTCGGGAAATCCTGAGTCAGCCTTTAAAGCTTGACTTAGTCACATTTTAAAGTTTCTTTAGTTTTTTTTTTTTTTAATTTTCGCCTAAGGTCTATAGTTTTCGGTATGTCAAGTTAAAGGTCCCATGGCCCGATCGCTAATAGTCTCGTCCCCCAGGGCCCCAGATTTTACCGGAAAGTGGTCAACAATTTTGGTATCAAAAGAACGCTACTATTTTTCTCATTTACGCTGTGAAATCTTGGCTAAAGGATGTTTGGTTTGGATGTTAATGAGCGAAAATGTGCCCCATTTTGGCGACCATATTAATTTTACACAGTACTCTAGCACTTTCACCTCAAACGGGTTTTGTAATTCGGCGCGAACTCTACAGATAGGGTTTTGGGGTAAGGCCAATTATCAAGATGAAAACCTTATTTACTTAAATCGGGCCAGCCCCTTTGTGTTGCTTTTTCTGAAAAAATGAAGCATTATATAATTTAGAGCTTGGATCCGGTTGTTCTCTCAAGTAAGCCCATTAGACTACAATCAAAGTAGCATAACAATTATGCAATTTATTTGTTCTTTTTTTTATTTTTTTATTCTCAAAGCATAAAAATTGCATTTCTCACCCCAATTGTTTACCTTGTTCAAGGCGCTCTAACCCCCTTCAATGCTAAATACTGATGGGCAAACCTGCAAACACCAATTTCAAAGTAATTGAGAATAAATTTGTGAAAATATATAGCATGTTTGTCGGTTCTTAGCAGACAGCCTTAATTGATCACGGCTCACCAACTGTCCGAAAAATACACTAAACTAAGCAAGTTTTTCCGGGCATAACTCAAAAACCGAAAGTTGTTTTTCAAAATTGTTGCATTCATCATAAGCTGCTTCAAATGAAGTATGAACTCCCTTTGAAAAATGATGTGAATATGCAAAAAAAGTTCTCTAGGTACCCTATACCTTATCAAGCCCAGGGCTTGGGCGATTTTGCCCTGTGGATTTTAAAACCGGCCGAAAAGGTATCATTTTCAGGCTCTTATTTCAATCGGTCCTTTTTTCTTGAAATGTTCTTGTAACAAATAGGGCTATATTCCCACTGGTCAATTTCACGTAGGCTATAAAGAACACACGCAAACCACAAGTGTGCCAAAATGAAAACACCAGTCTCAATGGCTCAAAAGTACTATTTTTAAATGTATACTGTCTCAGTCGTTTTCTGTCCATTTGTTGAGCTTGACCCCAAATATAAAAATTACTGCATATGACCAAAATACAATTATTAGATGCCTTGAAACTGTCGTTGCACCGTTAGGGATCTTCCTTTTGAGTTTCGACTGTATTTCATTGGCACAACGTCATGTCTCCCAGTGCGAGGCTCAATACGGGTGTTCAGAAAGAACGTACCCTCCGAGACGGCCATTTTTGCTTACTAATCAATCTTATCCTTGTGTTAGCATTATATTATGAAAATATATAATCTTTTGAACAATGGTGAAACAAGAACGGAAAAACGGTATGAAAAAAAGTACCAAACAATGACTATTTCCCGACAAATGTGCAAACTACTTGGTCCACGGCTAAAATAGCAGATAAACATGTTAGTGTAATTACTTATGGATTTTTTTGGGCAACCCCCTAAGTCCTAAATTTACATTAATTTGTTCGCATGTAAGCCTAAAACTAAAAAAGCACCTGAAACATTCACTTATTTGTTTGCAGAATTAAGTGACCTATTTCCCCTCACCCGTCTCCCATCACATGCAGATATGCATTTGGTTAAAGTGCACTTTCCAAATAATGGCATTGGGCCATCAAACTCCTACTACATGGCATATTCTAATGAACTCTTGTTTGTAAGGATCATCGTTGAATGGGTTTGTAAACGTTTGCGTCACATGTAGCGGTTCCCAGTAGATGGCAAGCAAGAGAGAAACAGAGAAAAAATTCTGGAGCATGGCAACAAGACTCCAAAGAAGTCCAAGGAGACCCAGATAACATGGAGATATTGGGCAATATAGGCCAAATTATTTACTCACTCCAAATCGGACCAGTATGGCTACAGTTATCGGTCATTATTATTTGCTCAACGGCCCAACATGGGACCAATATTGGCCCGGGCCAATGTTGGCATAATATTGGGCCAATTCTTTGTAATAAGATATTGAACCAATATGGGGAATATATCAATATTTTTTTTTGCAACATAATATATTTTCACCCTGCGTTATTTAAATATAAATTAATTAAATATTTGAGATAGTCAAAGAGTTATTTTTTTATGAAATTGGATTATATAGTATAATATTTGTGAAATATTGTGTTCTGATCAAAAACCATCATCCTTGAGAGATTTAGGTATTTTCTGCATGTTTTTATTGTTTTCTCACCTGCATGTTAGGCAAAACAATAGCCTTTTAGCCCGAATATGGCGCCCAAAAGTTATCCCAATAATTGGCTTTATATTGCGTGGTCGATTGCCAAATGATTTGCGCCACTATTAGACACTTAAAGGATGCCGATATGAAGCGAGATCCATTGCCAATGGAAAAACCAAATAGTGGCCCCAATATCCGTTAAACCGGTGATGCCGCTGCAAGATTACGATGGGGAAACCATTGTTGGGCCCATGCCAATATATGCGTGTATATGGGGAAGCGATATATGATCGTCAACGAACAGACGATCAGCCGCAAAATAGCTGCGTGCGTAGAGAAATGAACAATAACCCTAGAAACAGCACAGCAACGACTTGAAATTTTGAGAGTATTATTGGCTAGGAGGCTCTTAAACATTTTTATGTCGGGGACATTGGCATCCAGGTTTCCTCTGCTATGCTAGCCGTGGACAAAGTACGTTTTGCATCATTTTTAGGGACATATCATTGTTTGGTTATTTTTTCACCGTTTTCTTTTTTTAAATTAAATTTGTATTTACAAAACTGCATATTTTCATAATATTAAAGCTAAAAACAAGGATAAGAATTGATTTAAGTAAGTAAAAATGGCCGTTTCTGGAGGGGTAAACGTTCTATTTGGAAGACCCATACGATGTTTCAGTTTTGTTCGTTTTATTACGGTTAGCTACCAAAGGAAAATGTTCACTTCCTTGTATTTATGTTAATTGTACCAAAAAACAGTTAAAGTACGTCATACTCTCTTTGTGTTTACTCTGGTCCGCATACGCGGATTTAGGGGGGCACCCGGCGCGAGCCCCCTTTTTTTTGCAAAACAAAGGGCGCCGAGGCGCTTTTGATTTAGATGTAGAAAAGTGCCTTTTGTCGCACAGGGCGCGGGCGCCCTGTATATCTAGGGAAATGACCTTTTTTGGGCGCCCTTGGCGACAAAATTGTAAAATTTTCCGGCTCGCTTCCACTCGACGGGTCGAGGGTAGACACGATTGTTTCACTCGGTATTGAAAAGAATTTCCTGGATCCGCCCCTGGGTCGTATGGTTGGTGTGTAAGAAAGATAACAAAATAAAAAGACAAAAGAAAAAACATCTGATGTGGAATGTGTGTTCTGTGGTTCAAACATGGTAACCCTTTAAAAGAGACACTGGCACATTTGAAAAATAGTGCGCCCTCAAGATTTTTCAAAATCGACATTTTTGCATGATTGTAAAGCTTTTATACAGTGTGAGTCAAAATGATTGTTCCCCGATGAATCAAAAATATTAAAAATATTTGTAATCTTTTTAGAATATTATTATATACTTTATATTAACAAATAATTACTTCTTAATCACCATGTCAAAAATCCCGAGATTCATGCATTTTATTTTCAAGTTATGGCCTCATTTTAGAGGGCTCCCGAAATGCCTCGTGTACAAATTTAGCACAGTAAACCATAGAAGATGAGTAAACATGTTAACAGTGTAATTCACAAACCAGGATCCAGAAAAAACGAGATAGGCAAAGAACTTTCTTGTTTGTTGCATTTATTCACCACAGTGAAGCACAAAATTATTAATATTTATCATGAAAGAAAATTGTTCCAAAAAAGTCTGACCTTTGACCTTTAGCCAACTAAGGTGCATCACCTAAATTGAAACCTGGTTTTGGTGTGTATTTTTCAATATCTTTTTGTTTTGCCTTAGTTAATAGTTCAAACGAGTTCATTCCAAACCTTGAAGAATTCTAAACAGTCAAAATATAACTGCGCTTGTTGTTGCATTAATCCCAACTTAATAACTGGCCTGTGTTATACTCATTGGGGCATTTATTACCATTTATCCACCAGAGTGTGTAAAGCACACATTAGGGATCCCACTTGAAATTTGCGCTTCAATTAAAATATTGTACAAAGGCAAATATGAGGGCTTTAAATGAGTGCAAATATGACATGCCTGAACAAAATGAAAAATCAAAATTCCTGTGAAGCTATTTATGTACTTTGAAAGTAGTAGTATTTACAATTTTAAGAGCTACCTTGCACAGTTGTTGACAAGAAAAAAATTCAGGATATTTGGGGGGAGGGGAACAATCATTTGACTCACATGTATTACATTAGCCCTCACCTGAAAATGTAAGTACATAACGCGTTATTTTTTATTTTATGGGTAAACAGACGATTTGGTAATTAATGTCGCCGGCGACCATTAATTCAGAGACGAGGGACATTGCGGTTAATACAAGAAAAGAAACGCACGCCGTATGCATGTTTCACCCCCGGCATGGCCCGTTTGACCGGTCTGTTGACCTTTGTGGTTTTAATACGATGAGTACGGGTCTATGATATTTCGTGTAATGTACCACCTGGTTGATTAATTAAATTTATGGAAAACTTTAAAAGTTATCCTACAAATTACCTGGATGTCTTTTACCTCTTATTAACGTCCCCCCATCTGTTTTCAGTATGTTATTTTATGTGTAAAAATGTATCTCTATTCTCCCAATGGCCTAGATTAGCATTAGAGAGCCAAATTGACGAAGAAATTTCATATGTTGTGAAAATGTACCAGCGCCGCTTTAATATATGCATGCCGTATGGTTCCTAAGGCATACGATGATGTAACTTGGGCGAACTGAGGGGGCGGAGGGGGTTGATATTATGTTGGTGACTCATGTGGACCTTTAGGCCCTTCACAACCGGCGCATGTTTGGTAACCCTTAATATAGTGATATGTCATATGAGTTTCCTTCCTTAAGGGCTACGATGATGCAGGGACGGGGTGGGGTGACTTGTTGGTGACTCATGTGACCTGTGGCCCCATTCACAAAACCGCGACGGCAAACGGACACTCGCGGTCCGGGGACCGCGATGTATTTTTTTATTGTTTTAAACAAGATATTAGTTCCTGTGTTAGAGGAGGAGCTCGAATCTTGGTATAGCTTTTAGAAATGGTGCCACTTTAGTAACGGTATACTGTTATCCGAAACAGACATACGCACGCCCGTACATGCAAAACGTACATACGCACTCCACAAGATTGCCCACAGACAGACCGACATACGAGCAAAGCTACATTGTGGGTTTCGTGGTGTCTGTACATTGTGGGCTATAACATTAATTAGCCCCACAATGTAGTTCTGTACTTACAGCCTCACAATGTAGTTCTGTGTGAGAATTAACAGACAAAAAAGACTGAAACATTATGGTTTTTTTTTCCAATATTGATGTCTGATACCATATAGGTCCATATTAACCCCCCTAAGACCTGTCTATAAACAAAGGAAAAAATGTCTTGTGGGGTTTATCCCCACCAAGTACAAAACAAGCCCGCAATGATTAACGCCATACTTACTAGTAACCCCACAATGTAGTATCGGAAAAAACAGACAGACACCGCAGACAGACACACAGACACCCTGACAGACACGCCACGCACACACTGACACCCAACACCCACGCACACACACCCCGGAAAACCCACACACGCAAACACATAAAAACACCTCACACACTCACACACCATTGATGCCATTGTTCTTTTACCAACGGTGGCTAGATTCATAAATCAACCACACGATAAATGTTAAACCTCGTCTACATGAGCCTTTTTCTGCTTACAAAACTCCCGAAGGGGGGGGGGGAAAATACAAAAAAGAAAAATTAAATTAATTTTTTAAAAGTAACAATAACTAGAATTTCGCGGTTCTTGGCTTTCGCGCTCACTATATTCAAGAATATAAGCTGTGGGCCGCTCCATGACAGTGACCTATCACAAACCCTTTGACCTCACAACATATGAGGGATCCCATGGTTGCAACTATGACACAAGTTGGTTCCAATTGAACTTCAGTTTTTAAGTGAAGTCCAATTTTACATTTTTATTACTTATTTTTCAAGTTGACTCACGTGACCTTTGACCTCGGCAGGTGACATTTGACCTCGTCAACAAGAGGGATTCCATATTGCACCTAATGACTCAAGTTTGAATTCAAACTTTTCAATGTAGCGTCAATTTTACCTTGTAGCCCCACTTTTAAAACGTGACCTCACTGAAAGTTTGACCTTTCAACTTGACCTCACATGAGTTTGACCTTTCAAACATGACTTTGCCGCACTTCAACATATGAGGGATCCCATGGTGCACATATGACAGGAGATTGTTTCCAATTGACGTTCAACTTTTCAATGAGGGTCAATTAAAAAAAAATAACATTTGGTTGACACACATTCCACACCCACCCTCGCACAACGGATTGGCTAAGTGGTCCTGCACGCTATAGCTGGCGAGCCCCACAAAAATATCGTCCGTGCTGCCCCACCCTCGAGGTGTTTAGGTTTTATTTCTTTTAACAACTCACACTTGTAATTCATTATAGGAACGAAATCTAACGCCTAAATATTACGCATAATCTAGAACGCTTAATATTACTCATCAAAAGCTAAAATTCTAACATGACAGATTCAATTATTAAAACTAAAGGTGTTTTCCATGTAAAATAACAAATTAATAAAAATGGTTTAGATTATTAAAGTATATGTGTATAATATTTAGATTCCAAAACCTTGTTGAATGTGTTATTATCGTTTCAATAAGTTCAATGTTTAAGTGTTGACTAGTATGTGTTGCGTTTAAGGTTGTTTAAAAGTGCAACAAAAACAATTCATCCAAGGAAAATGTCATCGGATTGTACCTATATGAGTTATACTGTTAAACAAAAACTTTGTTCGACAAGAATTTGCCAATGAACAGAAAGATAAGAGTTTTTTTTATAAGGGCTCTCAAAATAGGTTTCCCCCCCATATATTCTAGGACATTTCGTTGTATATTCAATTGGAAGGGGTTGATTAAAAAATGTTAAAAAGCTTTGGCGAGAGGAACCGAGAGGAAGAGGGAAAAAAAAAACCATTTGCCAGGGTCTGCAAAAAAATTTGTTGCTCTTCAAAAAAACTCTTAGGTATCAACGCACACTCCCTTTCTCCAAAAAGTGGCACTAATTAGCTGTATTCACCATTCATCACTTTACAAAACCGTTTAATTCCTTCTGTTTATTTCTTTTGCAATCTAACGGAATAGAGGCAAACAATAGTATAGGCCTAAACAGAGAGCAAATACGCCCGGAAGAACGAACAATAAACCAAACACGGAGATTGTAAGCTTTATCAAGTAAAGTAATTGCATATTGCACTTTTGTCATGAAAGAAAGACGTAATAAATATGTTTATTTTCCCTGGAGATTGCCAGAGCGCAGAAGTGTTGGAAAAAGAACGTGCGCTTGGCGGGACTCCAACCGGCACTCCAACCAGCAACCTCAGTATTACTAGCAGGGCTATCTTACGTACCCGGCCAGGTTGGTATATAGGTGTTTGGTCCGAAATGTGTCAATCGCTGTCCAAGGGGATAGCATCAGAGAATGTATTTACATATACGGGACTTATGGCTAGTTTGAAAATTTGAATTACTTAATTCTCCCAAATGTTTAACAAAAAAAAACAACAACAACAACAAAATATGTTAGCGTTGCAAGCTCTAGCCTGACTTTCTGTATATGGGACTCGCATTTTTCAATTGGTATCCAGGTTGACACCCCCTTGCATATTAATCGAGCAGAGACTCAGACAACTTTTAACTTAATAACGTCCTGAACTCCATCCGCACTGGCACTTCCAGTTCCTTTGTTCCTTACTACCCAAGTTTCCAGCTCTTATGTAAAGTAACTCGTGAGATTCAAAGATAGTCGATTAATCATGTTGCTATTTTGCTATAGACCCCATTTTGCGTGGGACTAGCCTGAACGCCCTCTTTAACCTGATTCGTGCTCGGATCCAACCGTCCACGGACATTCACGATGTAAACGATCCGTTTCAAAAACAGGGGTTGACCACTCAATTCTGTTTGTGTAAAAGAAACTAAAGGACATTAACCGCTAATGTTAGTTTCCTATGTGATAAATAGTTGAAAACGATTCTCACACATTGATAAGTTACAATAAATTAAATAGAAGACAAAATGAAATCGAGAACTGAGAGGGCGATCCATATTACCAATAATCTCACGGCCATTAGTAGTTTTGGCCATACTCGCGGTCATTTGCTACGCATGTCTATAGTTGTCCCCATGATGATTGTATCAACATGTCAATAGGTTCGCATATGCCTTGAATCGACGACTATCGGCAAGTGATTATATTCAATAAAGAATAAAACTACTTCACAAATTAACTCATACAAAGAACGAGTAGGCCTCCTTACTTCGGATGAAAAGATTGACACAGGATTATCCCAATGAAGACGTAGAGCCACTTGAATCCACCTGTCCCCCATCCCATCCAGCTGGCCCAGATAGCAAAATAGTGTCCATTCCAAGCTACGTATGAATGTATCAATTGATTTTACGGCGGGGAATTCCAAGTAATTATATAGCCTGTGGCATTGAGGGACTCTACATGATGGCTCTACTCTAGCCCATACATGCTGAATAGGCGCTTTTAGTCCAGATTTGTTTAAACAATAGAATACATTGACATTTGGTGAAAACACTGTATAATCCGCTAAAATTCAACATTCCATCACACCACTGCTTTATTAATGGCAACATGGCCGCTCCCATTAATCCAGCGAGAACAATAAGCAAAGCGTAGCGTGATGATCTCATTTAAAAGAGTTATTTTTGCAATACCTAATTCAATTATAGCATTTATATTCGTAACAATTTTGTTTTAAATTTCAGATTTCAAAGTCAATCTGGAAAGGTAACCTCAATGAGTAACCGACAAACCAAGGCCTTATCAATGGAAGGACGATGAAGTTGAAGTTCCAGCTGATGACGAGGAACTGCTTTTCAATGATGATTCTGTAACGAGCTTGATTTCTGCAGTTCGACGGTCAGGATGTGGCGGTCATGCGAATGAACGACTGAAACCATCGAACCACATTGACTCTGATGTCTACTTATGCGGACTATAGGAGTCTTCGTTCGCAATACATCCGGCAAGAAATTGCCGAAGACTATGGCATCTATGGTCCCCCGGGTTCCTACCAGATGTCTTGTAATGATACTCGCATAACTCGGGATAGAAGATCCAATCAAGGGCGTCTGAGTGGGGGATTTATCTCTCGACAGCGGAATCCATGCAACATGTTTTACCGTTGGCTATCCTCGGTGGCGTGGAGTATAGAATAGGACGGAAGGCGGTTATGCTAACAATTACGGTCGTCGGATTCGTATTATCGAGCCTCGTGTGCCTGATTATAATTCTCTTGGATTTGCCCTCGAAAGTGTTCTTAGTAGTGCTCTAATCAAGGATTGTCCGGTGGGTTTACGCATTGCTTGCGTTGGTGTTTTTCCTACATTGCCGATATAACGACCCAAGAAAAGCGCATGTAAAGACTCGTTGTCGTGAATGGATATTCTTCTCGGAGCAGGAGTGTCACAAGTCGGCATAGGATACTTCATGCAGGACGACAGGGATAGTATGACTAACACCAATGCTCTGGCAGAAATCCTCGGCGTTATGGCATTTTTCTACATAATCACACCATCACTTTTACCGGAGATGTTTCAAGAGGTCTTAATAACAACCCAAAGCCAGCAAAAACAAACAAAGAGGTGAAGTTATAAAAAAGTAATTGCCATGTTCAGGAATAAACACAAATATGCGTCGTCGAAAGTTGGGTTGTTGAGGTTTATATGGGGC
>JAMKCH010015328.1:0-85435 GCA_023653785.1 Ophioderma brevispina | reverse complement strand
TAGATAAATCACCCAGAAAACAGAAGCATCATAGCTGCAAAGGAGAGTCCGCAGCATTTCCACTAGAGGTACAAAACAAAGGGACAGACAAAAGTAGCCTGGCGGGGATAGACCAAACAGTGGCATTTCCCAAAAGGTACCAAAGGAAATCTCAGATTAGTAATTTCACATGGGGATATTTTTTGATAGAAAGTTTTACATTAGTGCAGAAATCTGAATTTTCATATTTTTTCGGGACACCTGTTATGTGAAATCTTTCGTTGCACCTTTAACCGCACGCGTTGGGGAGGGACGACGGCTCCCTTGGATCAGCCATTGATATTCCTAATTTTTGAATACCCATACTTATTTAAAGCAATATTAGCACATTTTTTTTGAAGAGCGCCCCCAATTTTTCAAAAAAATTGAGATTTTTACACGGTTGCATTAGTAACTGGTATAAACTATACCTGTGAATGTTTAAGCTCGAAAATGTCTGTGTGTCACAAACTAAGGAATTTTGTAATTAGAATAATTATTATCAGGGATCCCGATAATAATTCAACGGCTGCTGGAAACGGCCTTCCAATGTGAAATAGCCGGGAAATAGCGCCATGTACGTGTCTACGCTCATCCATTAGTTGTTTTAATTTTATTGGTTCAGGCAAGTCAAGTTAGAGGTTATCTTCTCGAGGTGGCACTATTTCACCATGGACGGACATGAACGTAGCATTTCCAGCTCTGCCGTTAAGTCCAATCTGGGATCCCAATTTTAATTACAAAAATCGCTTGTTTTATGATAAATTCGCATTCTTAGCATTCTCGTTCGCAGGTATAGTTTCCTAGACAATTACCATCGTAACTGTACCAAAATATCAACTTTTGAAAATTGGGGGCGCTCTTCAAACAATTTGCCATTATTGCTTTAAGACAATCGAAACTTTCAATTCCACCTTTCGCACGATCTCCCTTCCCCTCTTCCTCTTTCTCGCCCCTTTTCTCTATCTCTCCCTCTCTCCCCTTCTCTTTCTCTCCCTCTCCTTTTGCTTCTCTCTCTCTTTCTCCTCTCTTTCTCTCGCTCTTTTTTTTTTTTTGCTTCTCAAAAAGTGGTGCGGCGATCGCCGCACCTGGCGCATAGCTTGCACCGGCCCTGTTATCATAGCTGCAAGAGAAAACGGTAGTAAAAAGTATTGATAACATAAAGTGCCAAGTGGCTCCTCCACTTTGAAAATCGTTCCGCCGCCGCTGTTCTGACATCTTTTTAATTGGGCTTTTGATGTTGGCAGTTTATATTACTTAATCCAAGGTTTTGGGATGCATAGCAAAAAGTATAATGGTTTAAAACACACTGGCACTATTCGCACTAAGAAGGATTTATAGATTAGGTGACCCCGTGAGCGTGAGATGCCCGCATTCCGTATCTGATCAGAATTTAAAATGAATTACGTATCTTAAAAACAGTATAAAATAGACTAATTCATAGGAACCTTGTCTTAATAGCAATTTGCTTTATTAATCGTATTATCATTTTAATACAATTTGTTCAAATATAGATGTCTTATGAAAATCTAACCAGCTTAAAGAAATCCGTTACCTCTTTAGATCCGGGGGGGTGCACTGTATTTCAAAGGGTGGGGATATGATGCCGTGAACAAGGAAAAACGCCGTAAAAAGGGTCTCTTTTTTCCAACAGGCGATGTACGCGCGTACATTGATTAGGGTGTCAAAAACAGCAAAATGTGGAAAAAAGGTATGTTTTTTCTTAACCCTGAAATTGTGATGTACGTGTTTAGGGATTGTAATACTCAAATTAAGCAGAGATCCAAATAAAGCAGATAAGAAAGGGTTAGTACGACCAATGCGTTGCTCACTTGTTTCGGGTAGCAAAGACTGACAAAATATACTTCTTTAGTGTAGCAAAAACAGACAAAAATACTTGTTTAGGGTATGTTTTTAGTCGGTGGAAATGCTTGTTTAGGGTGCATTTTGTAAGTCCATGTTCACGCATCATATCCACCTTTGAATACATGTGGCCCCCCGGGCTTGAGATTCAAAAACTCGTTAACATTTGAAGGCTCCACATAGACTTTCGAAGGGCACAACTATAAATAAACATCCCATTGAAATACACGTAAAAAGAACCTCTCTCTCACTGGAAACCAGTCCCCAAAAGACTCACGGAGGTTTTGTGTTTACGAAACTTTGTGACCCTTTTTGTGGTCAAACTTCGACCACTCTTTCGGAGTAGTGTGCATAGCTGACTACTACCCAAGTAAATGACTCCGAAAACTACCCCGGTGTTTTTAGTGTGTACGTGTTGATTATATTAAGCTATATTAGTTGTTTTTAAAAGTTTTCACTCAAAAGTATCAGGCCAAAAGTTTATTTTAACTTCATTTGCTCGAAACCCCATGATATGCGTTTTCAGTCAAAAGCCATTGGGCCTGCGAGATTTCTTTTCCATTTAATTCCATCCCTGGGTTGTGACAATTAGCCACCCTGGGTCACTAGTGACCCAGGGTCGCTAATTGTCACAACCCTCCATCCCTTGTGTTGAACTCCATTCCCCACTCCTTGGTGCTGTGTTGTAATATTAAAAACAAATCTAGTTTGGTGTACGTTACGGACCGCCAATCACGGGATAAATTCGTTTTGAAATAAAAACAAATTTAATAATATATGAACGGAACATTATAAATTGTGACTATAGCTATCCGCATTAATTGTACCTTTTCAATTGACCACTTGTACCCACCTTTGTGGCTCCCCTACTATATGCGGACATGTACATTTTGGGCTATTTTGAAAACAAATCGGGGTTTACTGCCAACGTTTGTTCCCTTTCAAAGGTGGATGTGGTCGTGAGCATAAGTTCCTATAGGCCTACTATTCGACATAGTTCTGACTATAATCAGTTATGTAATCGGTTAAAATAATTTAGAGGTGAGGACTTGGCTCATGAGCTAATGTCATGTGTTTCCAAAGAGCAACCAAGAAGGCGTGTATACGCACCGGAGAGACTGCCCCCTTTGTAGTGCTTAGCTAACATGTCAACATAATTATATACCTCTACTGCCCATTATTGAAAATAAAGCGTTCTGATTGTTTAGTTTATTGCCCATTAATGTGGCATTCTATTACTCTCGCTGCCCATTATTCAAAAGCGCGCTCTTTGATTGGTTGTTTTTACAGCCCATTATTCTGCAATAATGGTTCGCGATTACGCGCTAATGCGTGATACAAAGCGCACATCTTTTCGGCGCGTTTGCCACCATCCACTATTAGGCACACCTAAAATTTACCGCGAGAAGAAGAAAGAGAAGAAAAGGCGCGCTCTAGAGAGCTAAACAACTGTAGTTTTTTAGTAAGAAATGACCATGGTTTTTTGTGCATTATTTTACTTTCTTACGGTAATAGAATAGAAATAAAGGGTTCGATGTTCAGGTTATGTCGAATAATGGTCCTCGGCAGTAGTAGCTTTTAAGTAATATATAAAAACATTTTAAGAATGGGTCTCGGCTTCGCCTCGCCAGTATTCATGTTTTTTTACTTGCCTCGAACACATTATTCTACAAAAACATGAACACAATTACCCTTTATTCTTTTAAATAATGGGCCGAGTATATATGTTTCATATTAAAGCAAGAAAAGTAATTTTTGAAGAGCGCCACCCAATTTGAGATTTTTTGCACAGTTATGTTGGTAATTGTCTAGGAAACTGGTAATGATCCCCCCAAAAATGCATTGTCATCAAAGAAGCGATTTGACAAACTTAGAATTGTGATCCCCGATTGTAATTTAACGGGCGGAACATAGAAAACGCCCAAATTTCTGTCCGTCCATTGTATGAAAAATAGTGCCACCTCACAAATGACCTCTAACTGATGGCCTGAACCAACGGAAACATCTAATCAGTGAGCGTAGACACGTAATGTCGCTATTTCCTGGCTATTTTAATATTAAGGACCTTTCCATGCAAGAAGCCACTTGAATGTATTATCGGTATACGATACTAATTATCCTAATTGGACCAAAATTCCTTCTTTTGCGATAGATGGCATGTGCGAACTTAATTACCATCACAAATATAGTTTACTTGCCAGTTATCAATGCAACTGTAAAAATCTATTTTTTGGCAAATTGGGGGCGCTCTTCAAAAAATGTGCTGTATTGCTTTAAAAAACCAATCTGTTTAGGTTATAGAATAGAAATAAAGGGTTGTAGTATCATCTGTGGGCTTAATGTATCCTCGGTCGGAAAAAAACTTTAAAATAATGAGCTCGGCTGCGACTGTCGTCCATTATTAATGTATAGAAAGCATGATGAGTGGAAGTGCATTGGGGATATAAGGGCATGCTTGGACGCATGACATAAATTAACAGATGTCTATAGCGGGGGCCACTGGTAGCACGAGCGGCTTTAGTGTGAAAAAGTTATACAATTAGTATTGATTGAAACTTCGATGAGTTACCAGATCAAGGATGGTTAGTTTGACATAATTGACATGATTTACAAGGTAACGTAGGCAAATTACGCAGTAGTGCAATACTACTTCACCATCGGATTTTGGGATGAATAGGCGCAGTCGATTTACATGGTGAAAATTGTTTCATCAATTCTGAAATTAGCATCTATTTGTATAGGTCAAATCGGTGTTATTAACACCGCAGATTTTAAAATAGACAATTGTAAGGCCTACCGCCGTTATAGTTGCTTGTTTTTAAACACCATAGAAAAAAAGATTTCCTTTAAGGTATATACTCGTAGATGGAGTTTCAACATTGATGCTGAAGGCGCCATTAAAATCCAACAACAACAACAAAACAATCAATTCTGCATTCTATCCGTTCGTAAAAGCCCACATAACTGGGAAAGGGGTGGTAATGAACGTTCTGGCCTTGGTGTTATTGCCTTACCATGGCTAGTGAACTGTTCAAGTGCTTTCACTTGAGGGGTGACGTCAATTACGACCTTTAGAAAACCGGGATTATTGCAGATGCGGTGATGCAGTGAGCGCGCCCATGCCCAGCTGCTGTTCATGTGAATGTTACGATCTCGATCGAGTGACTTTGATTCATCGAGGTTCAACAAGTTCCGAACACAGCTGGGCATGGGCGCGCTCACCGATCACCGCATCTGCAGAAGCCCGGTTTTCTAAAGGTCCCGTAAATGCATGCGTGCTGGCGTGGCATTATTAAACTTCTATGGTTTCATAATGCACGCTTGATAATGCACCCCTGATAATGCACGCATGCAATTGAAATATGAGGTAAGCGTGCGTTTTCGCGAATATATAATTTAACAGCGAAAACATAAAAAAAAACCACTAGAAAATAATGCTCTCAGTGGTTTTATTTGACCCTAAATGATACTGCATCACCTTTATTCCCGGGTTTATTCTTAATTATACGGAACCAAACCTGTATGCATGACCTGTGTCGATGACACTGTCAATTACGGTGCTGAAATAAATGATGCGTGCAATATACAACGAATAACACGCTAGGTATGGCACTACATCAAAGAGACGTGAAGTTCATAACACCGCCTCGAAAGTACTTGGGATGCCACAGGAAAAAGACTATAGAATTGTGGGTACTGCATCTGTTTGTTCGGTTTCACTCGTGAACTTGAAGTCAATCAATTTGACACCTGTAGTCTGGAATCACGGTGAGTAAACTCTCGTATTCCCCAATATCGTAACTGTGCTTAGTTCTAAATACTAAGGTATTGAACCAGCGGGTAATAATCTTTTTGTACATACATACATACATACATACAGAAATAATAACATAATACATAATACACACTACACAAATACATAACAACATACATAATACAGACATACATACATACATAATACATACATACATACATACATACATACATACTACACACATACATGAATACATACACACATAAACGCATGCATACATTACATAATACATACGCATGCATGCATGCATGCATTGCATGCACATACACATTGTCAGTGTCATTTTTTGCGGGCGTCTTTGCACAAGCAGGTATCTTGGTTTATCTCTGTGGTTAAAATCCAGAAAACTACAGGAATGAAATGATATACATTTTGAAAAATGAAAGTTATCTCATTACAATTACATCTTGCAATAATATAAGTTTGGTTGCGACTAAGAGAGAGTTAGGCAGCTAGGCAGGTTTTACAAGCGGTTAAAACTGTAGCATATTTCTGTGCGAGGGTTTTATACAAACATCCACTGAGCGTTTGCGATACATGTTTGCGTGTTCACGGGTAGGGAAAAACAGATATCTGCATAATAGCAGGGGACTGTAGTGAAAGAGTGTGCGCTTCCGGATAAAATTGTGAATTTTTGCACACAAATACTTTAGGCATTGATAATCCATAAAATTGATGGAAGCACTTGCCAACCCCCCCCCCCCCCCCCCCCTTAAAGACACTATCAGTGATTTGAAAAAATATTTGGAAAGTGTAGGATAATAAGTTCCAAAGTGACGGATAAGTCTGTAGAATTTCATTAAGTTATCTTTTCAGCTGTAGAATTGACAGACAAAGAAGAAAACGGCAGTGTTTCCAAGATACAATTCTCCATTCAATTCGTGTTGTAGTAAGTGTCCGAACGGACAGAATGACTAAAATCTCCGATTCGTCCTTAATTAGGTCGCTTCTGTCTATCATTTGCAGGGTAGGTTAGGATACCTGTACTTGTTACAACATGTAAAAAATTGGATTTTTGATGCATTTTTATCGATTTGCTGATTTAGCAAATCACTGATGGTCTTTAATGGACCCCAGCTTGGGTGTCAAGGTTATACACGGGTCAAAATTTTTACATTTTTACCGATAGCGGCTAGTTGTTCCGATTGTGTTGGAAAAGCACCGTGAGGTTGTCTGGTTACCAAGGATTCCAAAAAGGTATAGTTTACACTATTTCTATGACTTATAGTTTCGGAGTTATGGGGTAAAACTGAAACAATAGTGAACTACAGATTCTGAACTAGATCTGAACACAGGCGAGGGTACTCAGACCAGAAGTGAACCCCTTTAATGACCTTGCCCCTGTGACTATGAGGAACTTTGGTGAAGGATCCCAAGCTGCTTCGTATGCATGAGTCACGTGACCATGCAATGTTATCTGTCGATGGAGTAGCGTATTTTGTAAAAATGAACTTTTGACCCCTGTGACCCCAGATGACCTTAAACAAAATTTCATTAAGTATCTGTTGTAGGGGGTGTCAAACTACACCACATCCATGAGTCACGTGATTATACTATTTAATCTGTAAAGTAGTAG
This sequence comes from Ophioderma brevispina, assembly GCA_023653785.1. NCBI lineage: Eukaryota > Metazoa > Echinodermata > Ophiuroidea > Amphilepidida > Ophiodermatidae > Ophioderma > Ophioderma brevispina. Next base: position 78,164 of record JAMKCH010015328.1, on the reverse strand, counting down.
TGATTTGAAGTGTAACATAATTTGAAGTATTTTGACCTTTGACCCCTAAACCATGGGTCAAGTGATGAGGTCATGATTGACTTTTATTGACCTCTCATCAAGTACTATAGGATGGGATAAAAACATTTTCTTTTTGACCTTGTTTTAAATTTTACACACAGTAAAGGTCATTGACCTTAGTGACCCCAGTTGACCTTTGATCAAAATGTCATTAAGTAACTTCTGTGGGGGATGTCAAGCTGCACCACATACATGAGTCACGTGATCATACTATGTAATATGTAAAAGGAGTAGTGATTTGAAGTGTAACATAATTTGATGTATTTTGACCTTTGACCCCTAAACCATGGGTCATGTGATGGGGTCATAATTGACTTTTATTGACCTCTCATCAAGTACTACAAGATGGGATAAAAACATTTTCTATTTGACCTTGTTTTAAATTTTAAACACAGTAAAGGTCATTGACCTTAGTGATCGCAGATGACCTTTGATCAAAATTTCATTAAGTAACTTTTGTGGGGGATGTCAAGCTGCACCACATACATCAGTCACGTGATCATACTATGTAATTTGTAAAAGGAGTAGTAATTTGAAGTGTATCGTAATTTGATTATTTTGACCTCTGACCCCTAAATCATGTGTCATATGACAAGTCATAATTGACTTTTTTGTAGTGTTGATCAATTCCTACAAGATGACAGCATTAGTTTTTGAGATTTGAGCTAATTCTAGATTTTTTGCATGGTTAACGTTGTTGACCCCTGTGACCCTATCGTGACCTTTGACACCAATTGGGTAATGTCAAAAATTTCTGTGTATGTACTTGTCCTTGTGACCAGTTTTGGTCAATATGGAATGTTCCATGTCTGAGATATTAGCATGTTGACAGAAAGAAAGAAGAAGAGAAAGAAAGAAACCATACAGAAGAAAAACACAGTCGAGTTCCTCGACTGTGTAAAAAGTCAATTTTGGTGTATACATGGGTCAAAAGTTAAAGTTGCTTTGATTCAGGTAATATGTGGTGCAAATTGTTTCCCTAGCTTAGTTTTCACGTTATCCAACAAGATAGGTCACAGGTCAAAAGAATCCAATAGCTGCCAATAGCTGTCGCAATTTTGGTTAATAACCAAACACTTAAGATAGTCAAATTATTCCTTTATTTCATTCTATGAGCTGAACCAACAACTTGAATCACGTTTTACAAAAATTGGAGTAACTTTAATTTTTGACCCTGTACAAAACAAAATTAACTTTTTCACCATTTTTACAGTTTTTTTACCCCATAATTCCAAAACTATAAGCACTAGGTAGTATAAACTATACCTTTTTGGAATCCTTGTAACAAGACAAACATCATGGTGTGCTTTTCAACACAATCGGAACATTTTAATTGTTTTACCCCTGTGTAACATTGAACTCCAAACTGGGGGCCATGAAAGGGTGTGGCAAGTGCTTCCATCAATTTTTTTGATATCAATTGCATATATAAAGTACTTGTTTGTACCAAGATTCGCCGTTTTATCCAGATTTGCACACTCAAATGAGAGCCTGTGCACTACATTTCCAACTAAAACTAACAAAAATTGAGTCTTTCAGCGACAAGTTAGTGACATTGCCCTGAAAACCAAGCATGGTTAAGGAGCGAAATATATTAGATTCGTTCTAGAGTACTATTGGAAACACATTTAGTTTGTGGAATTCTAAAACGCATAACGCGAAATAGTGGACACTCTAACAATGGGCAAACGAGTTCACTAACCTTGTTGAGTGGGTGCACTCTAACAAAAGTTCTTAGAAGTACCACCCGTAACACGTACACTCATTGATTGACCTGGTGATGTGTATCCACGCTTTGAAGAAAATACAATAGATCTGGAGACAGATCTGACTCATTCTTGGTTAGTGACCTTTGACCCTAATTACCTTTGATATCGAATATATTTTTAGTACATTAGACTGTCATAAGACATTTCATCAATTTCAGCTCAATCCGGAACATGTTTAAATTTGACCCTTTGACCTCTTACTGACCTTTGACCTCTTCAATTGAACCTAGTTGATCTCAAATATTTCAACATGTTTAGAATGGTCATAAGCCACATTTCAGTCAAATATCGGCTCAATGGGAGCATTTTGAAAATTTGACCTTGACCTTTTAATGCCTTTGACCTCAAAAATATGGTCAACATGTTTAGACTGTCATCATGATCATTTCAGTCAATCTTCATCTCAATGTGAGCATTTTGAAAATTTGACCTTGCCTCTTAATGACCTTGACCTCGAAAATATTGTCAACATATTTAGAATTTCAATAATGCTCATTTCAGTCAAATTCCGCTACGTCTTTTATATTTTATACACAGTAAATGCGTTTGACCTTTGTGACCCCAGATGACCTTTGATCAAAACAATTCATTAATAACTTTGTAGGGGGAGTTTTAACTCGACCACATGCATGATCATGTGACCTCCTATGTAATCTGTAGAAGGAGTGATTTGAAGTGTAACCTATTTGATGTATTTTGACCTATGACCCCTAAATCGTGCGTCATATGACAAGAGTCATAATTGACTTTTTTTGTAGTGTTGATCAGTCCTACAAATGACAGTATTAATTTTGTGAGATTTGAGCTAATTCTAGAGTTTTTTGCATGGTTACATTGTTTGAGGAGTGCTTGTGACCCTAGTTGGGACCTTTTACACCAATCCGGTCATGTCCCAGTTTTTGTGTATGTACTTGTCCTTTCACCAATTTTGGTCAAATTGGAATGTTGTCATTCCTGAGATATTAGCATGATAACAGAAAGAAAGAAAGAAAACCGTACAGAGAAAAACACAGTCAGTTCCTCGACTGTGTAAAGAGGTATTTTATTCTCAGGCCAGGCAAACCATCAAGCGTCCAAAGCGTGCAGTTTTCTGATTGATTCAGCAGCTCTATATATTTAACTTTCAAACCTGGCAAAACATCATTTATATTGTGTTATGGGATATGAGGAAATCCTTATGATCTAATCCCTATCTTAATCACCTAAATTTGTCCGCCACTTAAACGATTCAAATAATCAAATCTAATATCCCATAATACTTGAGTCAGAATTATCCCAAATTGGAGTGTACGTGGAAGTCTGATTCTGTATATGGGGATTATGGTCAAATGCACTCAAATCCTTTTCATGGTCAATATATGACCAATAACACGCTCAGTCAAAGGGGCTCCCATCCCCTGCTGTACTGTTTTTTGCCCGATTGTGTCTACTATCATTGACAATGTTTTACCTAATTTCTAACTAATAGAAAAATTTAATTAATTTGCTTTTGCTGTGGATAAAGTAAGTTTAGCCAAGATAATGTTGTAAATGAGAAAAACAGCCACAATTTGATATCTTAAACTGACATGATGAACATGAGCCTATTTTTGTAGATTTGAATGAACATGTACGTGGAGATGGAAGACTATAAATCGTTCGCTGAGAATTACAAGACTCATGATATTTTGGCATTTTTAGATATGTGCAATTTTAAGAATTCTAGTTATTCAATGGTTTGTGTCTTTGTTAAAGTGTTTGTTCCTTTCAAACAGGATTGCGTTTATCTAGAACAACTGTGTACTTGGTCATATTTTATTTTTGGTGTTACATTAGTACTTTTGACATCTCATAGAGGTATTTAAAATTGCTGCCATGTTTTTATGTGTCAGTTTATTTATTTTTGCCTTTTTGCCTTTTGTATCATTTTTAAATTGCCCTGGTAGTTTCCAATTATTGGTCCATTTACATCAAACATGTAATTTTCTATCTTTCTAACACCTACACCAAATCGTGCCTGTATATTTTTTTTTGCACGATTTTTGGTAACTTCATGTGTCAAAATTATGCAGATTTTTCTTTTGATTTAGATTGTGGATTGGGAGGGGCTAGGCGGGCTTTCTCTTTTGGAGTCGGTGTTTTTTTATGGTAACATCTGGCAATACCCCAGTTTGTTTTGCAATCTTTACTTGTTTGCTGCAATTTTATCTCAGGCCTTTCCTTACAATTACTCCTGGGGTGGTCCTGGTGCAATATAGCTTCCTTCCCACTCCCAGAGGGCTCGGCTGACTCTCTTCTCTCTCTTGTTTCGGTGATATTGTCAAAAATTTGTATTTCGCAGTTTGGTTTCTCTTCTTTGAACCATTTTCCATGTGGGTTACTTACTACTCAATTGCCAGAAAGGTCAGTTGGGTCCTTTTCGTCATATGGGCGGTATACCATGTTTTAACTGCTATGCAGTAGTTTAAGAGCAGAGGCCTGGTGAGGAGACTTTGTAATGTTTTCTTTTCCCATCCTCCAGACCAAGCACAGTAGAAAGTAAAGGGGCAGCTTTATTGGTTTGCCTGGCCTGGAAATCAAAATACCTTCAACCTTCACATCCAGGGTTAACAATGAGTTTACGTTGTTCCGATGGTGTTATTTTTTGTTAGAGTGCACCCAATCAAAAGGTGGATTGAACTCCATTTTTGCCCCACTGAGAGTGTAACTATTTCGCTGGTATGCCGTTAAGAAAAATCTAATATGCGCCCCTTAACTACGGTATTGATGTTGCCATGGCATTTAATTTGTCGCTGAAGAAACAAATTTGTTATTTATAATCATTCATATTCTGTTTTCTACCCCCATGAACAAGGCAGACATGTATCTAAACGCTCAGTGATATTTTTAAATAATCATCAGATTTGTATAAAACTCGTAGCACAGAATAGTCTATCAGTAACCTTGTCAAAACCCTGTGCACCGTACCGCAAACAGTGTACACTCTCTGTATATATATAGAAGCCAAACTGAGTTCACTTTTTTTTTTGGTTACGTGACCGCAAACAAAAATTCTTAGAAGCACCACCCAGTACAGTGTAAGTACACGCATTGTTACAGGTGTTTCCATAAGGTGACCCACTTTTTTCTGACACACATGACATTCTTTTTTCTGACACACTTTTTTTCACGATTTCAAAACTCCTGTAACTTGAAAAAACCCTACTGAAAAGCTAGAACAGTATGCAAACCTTCTGTATGAAAGAAATGAAACGCGTTAATGATCGCAATATCAGTGAATTTCACACTTAACAAGACCGAGCATGTGTCGGAAGCTGCGAATGAACCAATAGCATGTGAGGTTATCGGAGTTCAAAATTAATATTGGTCGACCATGGGGCACATTTTCGCAGATTTCGCTCATAACATCGAAACAAAACATAATTTAGCCCTAAGATTTAATAGGGTAAATGAGAAAAATAGTAGCTTTCTTCAGATAAAATTTTGACCATTTCCGGTAAAATCTGGGCTGCTGGAAACGAGGCTATTGACGATCGGACCAAGGTATTAGGTATGTTCCATAAAATTAATAAATAGGCCTAAATTAATAAATGAATGGATAAATGTGATTATGGTTATTTTAAATATTATACTCCAAAAACATGATAAACGATACTACCCACGGCACGCACGCACACAACACACCAACACACACAGACTACATGTAGTAATACACGTAGCTAGTATTACTACAACCACTTTTATACCCAGTCCATGTGGCATGGCATAGAATTCTTTAGCTTGCCATTTACTTTGCCCCTGGCTCCACCTGAATGAACAACGCTATAAAAACCCATCATACGGCTCCACGTACTTGGTCGGATAATCATCCATACTACCAAAAACAGTTAACACATAAGCTCCTTCTGTGTTATACGTGATGTTATACGTGATACGAATCAGATGATGAATCTCCATGCTTGGAGGAAATATCTGGACCGCATCCCCCGCAGCCGCTTGCAAGTGGCTGTAAGCCTGTTAAAACTAATACGGGGATCCGTCCGCTCATTACAGTCCACGGTAGGGGTATTTAGCCGGCTGACTTTGTTTTCAGTTTTGGTAGACTTATGGACCCATCTTTTTTCATTCAGCGGGAACAAGTGAATAATTAATTAATAAAGAACAATATACAGATGTTGAATCTTAAAAAGGAATTTTATATGGGAAATAACAGCCAATTTTTGAAAAAATAAAGATTTGATACGTCACGGCATGATTGGTTTATTATTTGGGCTTCGGGGGACCCATTCGTAAAATGACGTACGTAATCCCTACCTTGAAAAAAAAACCGATTAATCGTCATCGTCGTCGGTTTTTGAATCTGTAGGGAAAAGGTAATTTTGTACTGTTTAGACATAATATACTGTGTTCTTTTTGGAAAATAATAATAGCACTTTGGGCAAGGGTCATATGTACAGACCTTGATTAACATAGTCGGATTTAAATATATCGGTCGCCCCCGAAGAGCACACTGATATTTGATACCTGACACGTGACTTGTACCTGACACGTGACATCAAACTATTCATCTCGTTACCGTTTATACCTACATACGGCAAAGCAAGCAAGCATTCTGTATCTGTTGTCACAGCGTAATCGATCAAGATGGTGAGACTATACATGTGGTTCTGTACAGCGAGGGTAGGACACGATCTGCTGATTTGGGCATTAGGGGATTTCCAAACGGTATTTGTGAAACTGCTAATGCATTTACTATGCGTCTCGGTCCCCCCCCCCCCCCCCCCCCCCCCCCCCCCCCCCCCCCCCCCCCCCCCCCCAAGTTTTGACATTAAAAATCATCTTCTTAAGACCTTTGTTCAAAATATCTTAGTAAGATCCTGCTAAATAGAAAAAAATATGAAGTTTCACATCATCATGCTTATGTTACATTACCTGTGTGCATAACTCAAACTCCAGAAACTTCCCCTTCAAAAGTAATCTCTATCAAACATAATACCCTTGAACATACGCGCCATGGCTAGAGCTATGCGCTCTGTACCATGCGCACCGATACACTCTATATCAAAACAGCCCTATTATAATTATTATAACCCCAAAACCATTGCACTCCTGGATCCCGTCGCACGCTATAGCATCAGCTTTATATTTAGTATTGTTCCATACTCTATATAAATAGAAGGAATATCTCAACTTTGTACGGGCCCATGTACAAAAGAAACAGCTGCAAAGGGGGAATGGGGGCGGTAACGGGGAATGGGGAGAAAGTGGGGGAATGGGGAAACGGGGGGGGGGCAAGTAAATGTTTCGGGCAGAATGACATTGTGGGGTCAAGATACAACACTCAGATATTTTCAACAAATTTTTACCCAAATAGCAGTTTCTTACCATTTCCCACATTTTTTATTCTGGTGGTTGGGACAAGAACACCTCGGCGTCGCCACTGTTTCTCAAATACATGTCAAAGATGCAGCATCTTGAGTTCTGATTTTTGTCTACCTGAACTCTATCCTGTCTGTCTGTGCGGGTATACTTGTGTGACTCCATTTCTTATGTAGGCCCCTATTGCTTTATTCCCGTCCATGACTTGTGTGTCTGGAATTGCTACTTCCCCCGGCCCTGCCAAAGATGATGTAATAAATATTTCATCATGTCCATTCAGTCATGACTTCTCCAAACAGGCATAGAGCGTTCAGTAGTGCACAGCTACTGTGCACCAAAAAGGGACATTCTAGCCTATTTGGCCTACATAGCTTGAGCAAGTATTTTTAATGTGTAAAATGTATATTCTTCCAATGCCTAGACTATCATTTGAATGAAAATTGAAGAATTTCATATTTTGTGAAAATGTCCAGTGCCGCTTTAAATGCTTTCGGAGTGTTCACTGGAACAATTTTTTAAAAGCAATATAGTGGTTCCGGGAGCACCAAACTCATAAAAACAGATTACACAATGTTGCAGGAGGCCTTTAAGAACAAACAAATCAGATCTTGGAATAAGCCCAAAAGGTTGGAAATAGTACTCGGCAGCAATATATGAATCAGGCAACTAATCTTGTTCCGTAGCACCAATTCTAGATATGTGAATTAAAATCCAGAAAAATGACCGTCGCACAGCGGCGACCCGCGGGCGGGGCTCATCTGGCCCGCTAACTGATGATAAGATAGTAAGATAAAATTGCATTTGGCCTTCGAGCATGCGTCTTTGATAAGTGTTTGGCGCTCTTTGGCCTGCGGGCAAAATTTTAATATATAGTTCAGAACCCCTGAAGAGTCCCACAGGCCAAATTGTCTGTAGTGTTCTCTATTTGTGTGCTGCACGCCTCATTTGTTTCAGCACTATACCCAATAGCCTTGTCTTCAAGGTCATGCTTTATTCCGTATAAGTTAACGAGCAAACTAGGTCACTGTCATGGGGACTACCAGTTTCTTTAACCCTCTCAACTGAAAGTGATCCGTAAAAGGCTACGCCTCCCGCTCATTGAAGAAAAGTAATGCAACAGCACCGAAGTATCCAGACATTGGTGTTTGAGGGGGACCCTGGGGCGGAAGGACCTCGAGTGGCCGAAAATAGCAGTTTTCACATATTTCGCGCCTAATTGGGCGCGTTTTCTATTTCCTTTATTTGAAATGACAGGAAGGTGTAACCTACGTTAAATTAAAGCTTATAACTTGGGGATTCAGTTTTAACACATTTTGCGCCCAATTGGGCGTTTTTCTATTTTCTTTATTTGAAATGACAGGAGAGTTTTACGTACATCAAATTAAAGCTTTTAACTTGGAGATGCAGTTTTTACATATTTTGTGCCCAATTGGGCGCCTTTTCTATTTTATTTATTTGAAATGACAGGAAGGTGTAACCTATGTTAAATTAAAGCTTACAACTATGTGAGGTCAAATGTCACACACAAAGGTCAACGGGAGATCAAGTTGTAAACAAGGTGATTGGTTCTAATGCAATCTTATGCTCATGTATCAAACATCTACTTTACATCAGTTATGAGATTTCTTTTATACATGTTTCCGTAATAAAAGTGAAACTTAAAACTAGAAAACCATCTACTCCTTTTAAATTAAATGCTTTTTAATGTTGCTCTTATTTCTTGTAAAATTATGCCTGGCGACCCGACACAGTTTTTTTTAAATACTTGTTTTCATTGATTTTCTTTCTTATGTTTGATAATGATGAAATCCATTCGATTTGGATATATGTGCCCCACCATTTTCAGGATACCTAACTATTACTCCAACTAAATATCAAAAAATTAGATTTAGTGGGCAAATAACTTCAAACATGGTAAAAAAATCCTCTCCTTTCAATACAAAATGACCCGATTTTGGTGATTTGGCCGTGTTTACTAGGTTAATAGCGTCATTTTCTGGCCTAATGATACACCGGGCAACATTGTGCCCCAGCATTTTCTTAACGGCAATGTTATAGGCTTTCCAGTAATATAAATATAATTTTCATTGGTCAAGTAGAACTCTCGGATTGTGACATATACAAAACCCTAGCCAATGAAAGTTTGCCTATCATAAGATCAATAATAATTGTGCGTCCACCATAATCGTAGCTGGTTTTGGTTGTATCGTGGGATCCTCATTTCATGATATTAATGTAGCGACCTTGTGATTGAAATAAATTTAATGTATGAACTACGATTTGACTACTTGTTTTAATTTTTGAACTCATATCGCCTGCAGAGAAGGTCGTTTTGCTCTAGTTTATTTGAAGCTGCCATACCTGAAATACGCTTTGCTCAATGCTTTACCTTCCACTTATGACTCTGCATATAGTATTGGTAAACATCACCCCAACGTACACCCCTCCACCCCCCGTACAATGTTGAAGCACTAAATGATACTTAGAAGCTGATGTAAGCATGCAGTTAACACGCGTTGCCCAATGCTTCCCCTTCTACTTAAAATGGCTCTGCATATTGGTAAACATCACCCCACGACACCCTCCCCTCCCCCATACAATGTTGAAGCACTAAATGATACTTAGAAGCTGATGTAAGCATGCAGTTAACACGCTTTGCCAATGCCTATCTTTAACTTATGGCTCTGCATATAGACTATCAATACATCGGTGCTGGGGGAATTCGGAGGCTCAATGTATATTTCCCCACTGAAATAAACTCAGTTAACGTCATTAACATACCAGACAAATATACTTTGTAGTCTCCAACATTGGTGGTGGCGGGGGTGGGGGGGGGGTGTGGGAAGCACAATGTATATTTTCTCAATAAAATAATTTCATTAAACGTCATCATCATACGGCAAAAAACATGTTTTGTGTTCTCCAAAATTGATGTTTTGTGTTCTCCAACATTGATAATTTCAGTAAACGTCAATAGCATATGGCTTTGTCATCAATTTAATAGAATAGACGATTTTACGGTACTTTGGAGACGTCACACAATAAAAAATTGGGGTTTGGACGCCGTGTCCAACGGAACTTCAGTATATTTTGAATCATTTTTGGCACAATTAGTTATAGGCAATAGTTAGATGGAAGAAATTTGAGTGCGATTAGGGATAAACTATTTAGTATATTTAAAGTAAAGTATATTTTCAACAAAAACGCTTTTTACCGCGCGCGTTTTTGGATTAAATTAGCAGATGAGACAACGTTTGCATATGGGGGGGGGGGGGGGGCATGCCCCGAAAGCACCCCCAAGATACGCCACTGAACTGTGATATCAAGAGTGTTTGGATATAGTCAGGTAGAAGTTTAGGCACACAGCCTGAAGGATGGAAATGGAGTACAGACTTTTTCTATTGATAGATTTTAGTTCAGTTAGGACTAAGCCAATAATTTTTGGAGGGTGTGCAAAATTTGTTACAGTGCCATTTTTAAAAATCCAATATGGCTGCTACCATGTCCAAAATCACTAATAAACCCTTAAAGGAGAACCCGTACTAAGAATAGCTTAATACAATATACGTTATAAAATAATTATTGAACACATATCGAGTGGTTATCATGCATAATCTGGATTATACTAACCATTAAAATAATTAAAACATTTTGTCTGACCATGCGCTATTTGAAATTCGCGCTAGTGTATATGGGATATGTATACATGTGTTATGCGATACGAACGGCACAGTAGCGTCATACACCTCACACGTAACGCTTTCATTATATGTATTTCCTATGCCATGTATGACGCAAACGTGCCGACCGTATCATATAACACGTTATACACCAGCGAGAATTTTAAATAGCGCATGGCCAGACTAGATGGTTTAAATTTTAATATGTTATGGTTCTATAATTCGTTTTCGATGAAACCACTCTATATGTGGTCAATAATTATTATAGAGATTATATTGTATAATATTATTCGTTATACGGGTTCTCCTTTAAGTATTTTGATAGAGACAAATATGTCTCGGTACTCAGGTGTTTTAAGCACGAGGAAGTTTTGGTAACGTAATTTTATCATTACATTGCCACCAAAATCAAAATATGGCTGTCAAAGTCAAATATGCATTCGGAAAGCTTCATTAACACCTCCATTATACCTAGTTACGCTACTTGAAAACATGCTGAACACCTAAAATATGTTCTGCAGTTGTTCAAAATCTGTTACAATTGATCACACTTTGCAAGTGTTACTTTAACACACCACCTCTAGAATGCATTCCAACGCATCCGGACACGTCAAGTATTCTCCACATTTTGCAGTTTAGAGGCTTAATTCCAGTGTCTATATGCATGCTTTATGCTTTACACTTATGAGATACATGTATTTTATCACTAGTAACCCTTATTTGGCATTTCTCTGTAATGGGCATTTTCAAAATTTCAAGATGGCAGCCAATACAGGCGGCCGGCTTTAATTGTTAAAAACCTACATTATATGGTATTATATGTAAGTGACATCAACTAATTTTTATAAAGGTGTAAATTAAGGTATGGATAAGTAGTATTGACCATTTGACATTCTTAGCTGAATTTATGTTTCTTTAAATGCAAAAATGGTAAAATGGGGGCCGGGGAAAATGTTGGCTGCCTTTTTACCTTCTTTTTTAAAAACTAATAAATTCGATAGATCGTATTGTATTAGTTTAAAAACACCCAAATGATTTATTTCAGTTTTAAATATAAATTAAAGTATGAGATGTATGTCTTTGAAGCATTAATAAACTCGTATATGAGTATATGTTTTGACAAATACTTAAAATTCAAAAATGAGACCAGTATATTATGATATTATGACAATGTCGTAGGTTTTCAAGATCTTAAAAGGCAGCCTATTGGCTTCATCTTGATTGGGTAGCTTGTTAACACACTTAAAATGTCAGATTTGAGGTCCTACGGGTATAGAGCGCAGATTATGCCTCTATCACAATACTTGATGAGTTATGGCACTTGAATGATTTCAGGGCATTTGGAGGGTTTTAGTTTTTAGGGTGGCCATATTGGATTTTGATGGTATGTGTGATCAAATCACGTCAATAACCGGGCCAAAAGATTCCTGTGCTTTAAAACCTGGATCTAGTGCATAAAATTATGGCCATTTGGAATGAATTTATTGAGAGGGATAGGGCCATATTGGTTCTAGAAAATGCCACTGAACGAAATTGTGCAAAACCCTCCAGAAATTATTAGCTTAGGGTTCATCATTGACAAAATCGATCAATAGAAAAAGTCTGTACTCCATTTCCACCCTGTGCCCACAATTCCTCCTGACTAATAAGGATCTGGTATTCTTATTTGAGCCACAGCCGGAAATATTATTATTACACCTCATGATATTCATGAAGAAAATCACGCTATTTCATAGGGGATGATTCCCATTACGGTGCTATTTCACTAGGGAAAAGATTGACTATTTCCCTACAACCTCGTCCCCATAGTCACAGTGAGGTGTAATACCACCAATACGACATGGTTTTATATCGGAAAATAGGCACACTATTTCCCCTGGTATTGGCTTCGGGCCTATCACCCCGAACCCGAAGGGTTTCGGGTGATAGGCCCGTAGCCGGGAAAAAGTGTGCCCTATTTCCCCCTCTAACCATGTAGTATTTTTATCTATCCAGACTGTACATTTGAGCTATTTATTTCGCAGTTTTTTGTTCCTTTTCCAAAGTAGATGTGACGTGGTCATATTAAGTTCTTATTAGTTCTTATATTAAGTATTACGTAAACAGCCATATTTGCGGACATTTCTCTGGAAAAAAGTGGGAGATGTGAGAAGTACTTTTGGCAAATTTTTTTATTTTATTTTAATTCGTGGGGGGGAGTCGGGGGGGGGGGGAAAAAAAAAAAAAGGGGGGGGGGGGGGGGGGGGGGGGGGGGGGGGGGGGGGGGGGGGGGGGGAGGGGGATGGGGGGGGGGGGGGGTGAGTCAAGTGGTACAATTGCTTGAAAGGGAAACATGTACACTCTATATGGAAATGGAATATAAGGTAAAAAGTAACCAACTTACGACTTATGTATTAATAAATCCAGAAAACCTGAGTTTTATGTATAATAGACAGGAAGATGTTTTATCTCACGTAACTGAAAAACTGGACGCATAACCCCCGTAGCCGCACGCAAGTGGCTGTAAGCCAGCTAGAACTAACACCCGGGGATCCGTCCTGCCTCATTCAGTCCACGGTATTAAAGGGTATTTAGCCGGCTGACTTATGTTTTCAGTTGTAGACTATGGACCCATCTTTTTCACATTCATCGGACAATTGAATATAATTTTAAAGAACAATATACATATGTTGAATCTTAAAAAGGAATTTTAATTATGGGGGGGGATAACGCCAATTTTGGAAAAAATAAGATTTGATGGAGTCACGGTTGATTGGTTTTTTATTTTGCTTCGGGGGTACGCCAATTCAGGTAAAAATGACGGACGTATCCCTACAGTGGAAAAAACCACCGATATCGTCATCGTACGTCCGGTTTTTGAATCAGTAGGGAAAAGGTATTTTTGTACTGTTTAGCCAAATCCACGTTGTCTTTTGGAAAAAAATAATAGGCACTGGGGCCAGAAGGCATGTACAGACCTTGATTTTACATAGTCGGATTTATATATATCGGTCGCCCCCGAATAGAAAACTGATATCTGATACCTGACACGTGACCTGGTTACCTGACCGTGACAGCCCAACATTCATCTCCGTTATCGTTTTATAAACTACAATACTGCAAAGCACAAGCATCTCTGTATCTCTGTGTCCACAGCGTATCGATCCAGATGTAAGACTATACATGTGGTTCTGTACAGGTAGAGGTAGGGACACGATCTGCTCGAGTTGGGCATTTGGGAATTTCCCCAAACGGTAATTTTGTGAACCTGCTACATCATTTACTATGGCATCTCGGGTCCCCGGACATAAAAAATCATCTCTTAAACCTTTGTTCAAAGATCTTAGTAATATCATGATAAATAAGAAAAATATGAAGTTTCACATCAGCATGCTTCTGTTAAATTACCCTGTGCATAACTCAAAACTCCAGAACTTTTCCCCTTCAAAAGTAATCTCTATCAACTAAAGCCCCTTGAACATACGCGCCATGCTACAGAGCTATGCGCTCATTAGTAGCCATGCGCACCGATACCCTCTAATGTCAAAACAGCCCTTTATAATTATTATACAACCCCAAAACCCTGCAACTCCTGGATATAACGTGGACAACCCCCTTAAAAAAGGTAGATACAAATGTGGTCTTCGGAGGTTGGGTTTAAAACATTTAAATGAACGTTCAACCCCTCTGCACGAATTCATGGAACCAAATAAATCCCAAGATCCCACTTTTGTTTCTTAAAACGTTTTCGGGTTTTTTTTTTGTAATTTTAAAGTTTTTGAATCCGTTTTTTTTTCTTTTCGAGTTTTTTCTTTATCCCCCTCTTTTTGTAGTCCCTATTTTATCGACGCCATTATTAGCTAATTGAATGTGTTGCATTTGTTTATAAGTACTTTTAATAGCTGATGTGATCCAGTGTTTTACAAACCCACACTTCCCTAAGAATGACATTGAATACGGGAAACCTAAAAGGAGGTAACTATGTTAAAGGTTAAGGCATTGTTGACCAGCGCTATTGAAATTCGCGCTAGGGTATATTGGGATATGGATTACAGTGTTATGCGCTCGAACGGGCACAGTAGCGTCAGACACTTCCACACGTGCGCTGTCATTTTATTTATTCCGATGCCATGTATGACGCAAACGGCGACCGTATCATATAACACGTTATACACCAGCGAGAATTTTTTTTATAATAGACCCTGGCCAGATAGATGGTTTAAATGTGAATTGTTCTGGTTAATATAATTCCGTTTTCGATGAAAACACAATCTATATGTGGTCAATAATTATTTATTAAGAGTTATATTGTATAATATTATTAGTTATACGGGGGGTTCTCCTTTAAAGTATTTTCGATTAGAGACAATATGGGCTCCGGTACTACTCCCCCCCCGGGGTTTTAAGCAAGAGGAAGTGTTGGTAAAGAATTTTTAATCACTACATTGCCACCAAAATCCAATAGGCTGTCAAAAGTCAAAATATGCTTCGGAATCATTAACACCTCCATTATACACATTTACGCTACTTGAATACATTGCTAGAACACCTAAAATATGTTCTGCAGTTGTTCAAAATCTGTTACAATTGACCACACTCTGCAAAGTGTTACTTAACCACCTCTAGAATGCATTCCAACGCATCCGGACACGTCAGTGTTCTGCACATTTTGCACTTTAGTTTAGAGGCTTAATCCAGTGTCTATATGCATGCTTTATGCTTTACATTATGAGATACATGTATTATACTAGTAACCCTATTTGGCATTTCTCATTAATGGGCATTTTCAAAAAATTAAGATGGCAGCCAATAAAGCCGGCTTTAAATAGTAAAAACCTACATTCTATGTGTATATATGTAGTTACATCAACTAATTTTTATTTTATAAAGTGTAAATTAAGGTATGGGATAAGTATTTGGACCATTTTGACTTATTATCTGGAATTTATGTTTTATTTAAACATGCAAATAATGTTAATGGGGGCCGGGGGCCAATTGTGGTTGCCTTTTACCTTCATTTAAAAAAACTAATAAATTACGATAGATCTGTATTTTATTTAGTTAAAACACCAAATGATTATAAAGTTTTAAATTAAAGCTATGAGATGTATGTCTTTGAGCATTAAAACTCGTATCTGGTATATTTTTTGGACACATACTTTAAAATTCAAATGACGACCAGTTAAGTATGACATATGACAATTCGTAGGTTTTAAAGATGCTAAAAGGCAGCCATATTGGATTTCATCTTGATTGGTAGCTTGTTAACACACTTAAAAATGTACGATTTGAGTTCCTACTGGGGGTTTCTATAGAGTGCAGAATTATGCCTCTATCACAAAAAGTGAAGAGTTATGGTCACTTGAATGATTGCAGGGCTCATATGGGTTTTAGGGTGGCCCTATTGGATTTGATGGTAATGTGTGATCAAATCACGTCATTAACCGGTCCAAAAGATTCCTCGTGCTTTTAAAACCTGGATCTAGTGCCATAAAAATTATATGGCCATTTGAAGTGAATTTGGAGTGATAGTGGCCATATTGGATTTTCGAGAAAATGCCACTGCACGAAATTTTGCACACCCTCCAGAAATTATTAGCTTGAGGTCATCATTGACAAAATCGATCAATAGAAAAAAAGTCTGTACTCTCATTTCCACCCTGTGCCCCAATTCTCCTGACTAATAAGGAGGTACTCTATTTGAGCACAGCCGGAAATTATTATTACACCTCATGAATATCATGAAAATAATCATGCTATTTCCAAGGCTGATTCCGATTACGCGTGTATTTCCCTAGGGAAAAAGATGACTATTTCCCTACAACCTCGTCCCCATAGTTCACAGTGAGGTTTTGTAATTGTAATAAAAAAATTACTAAATGGTTTTATATCGGAAATAGGGCACAATATTTCCCCTTGGTATTGGCTTCGGGCCTATCACCCCAAATCCGAAGAGTGAGGGGCAGGCCCGTAGCGGGAAATAGTGTGACCTAGGTCCCCTCTACACCATGAGTATTGTATACTATCCAGACCATGTACATTTGAGCTACGCTAGTATTTCCGTGTTGTGTTCCTTTTTCCAAAGTAGTTGTACGTCTGTCATATTAAGTTCTTATTAGTTCTTATTATTAAGTTATTACGTAAACAGCCATAGTGCGGACCATTTCTGGAAAAAAGTGGGAGGAGGCTGTGGTAGAGTTACTTGGCAATTTTTTTAATTTTATTTAATCGTCTGAGTCAAGTGGTACAATGCTTGAAAGGGAAACATGAAAACTCTATATGGAAATGAATATAAGGTTAAAAAGTAACCAATTCGACTTAGTATTAATAATAAAATCCCAAGAAAACCTGACGTTTGTATGTATTAATAGACCGGGAAGAGTTGTTTTAATCTCCGTAACTGAAAACTGGAAGGCATAACCCCCGCAGCCAGCGCGCAAAAAGTGGCGTAAGCCGCTAGTAGAACTGAACACGGGGATCCGATATGCTCATTCAGTCCACGGTAATAAGGGATTTAGCGCGGGCGGGGACTATGTTTTCAGTTTTGTAGACTTATGACCCATCTTTTTCACATGCGGGGACAATTGAATATTAATATTAAGAACAATATACAGATGTGAATCGTTAAAAAAGGAATTTTATAGGGAATAACAGCAAGTTTTGGAAAAAAATAAAGATTTGATGAGTGTCACGGCATTGATTGGTTATTATTTGATTAGGGGGACCATTCAGGTTAAATGACGTACCGATCCCTACATTGGAAAAAAACAACCGATATCGTCATCGTACGTCGGTTTTGAATTAGTAGGGAAAAATGGTAACTTATTTTAAAAAAAAAAAAAAAAAAAAAAAAAAAAAAAAAATAATAGCCACTTTGGGCAGAACGGTTCATGTACAGACCTGGATTAAATAGTCGGATTTATATATATCGGTCTCCTCGACCGAGAGCAAATGATATCTGATACGGACCACGTGACTGGTGACCTGACACGTGACACCACAATATTCATCTCGTTATCGTTTTTATAACTACAAATACGGCAAAGCAGCAGCCTTCTGTATCTTGTTGTCACAGGCGTAATCGATCAAGATGTGAGGCTATAAATGTGGTTCTGTACAGGTAGGGTAGGACACGATCGCTCGATTTGGGCATGGGGGACGTCAAACGGTAATTGTGAAACTGTACAGCATTTACTAGGGAGCTCGGTCCGTGGGGACCGATTAAAAAATTCAATCTCTTAAACCTTTGTTCAAAAGATATTGTAGTAATATCATGATAAATTAGAAAAAAATATGATGAAGTTCACATCAATCATGAATTCTTTTCAAAATGTGCCATAACTCAAAACTACAGGAGAAACTTCCCCTGCAAAAGTACTCTCTATCAAACATAATCCCTTGAACATACGCGCCATGGCTACGCGCTATGCCGCTCTGTAAGCCATGCGCACCGATACACTCTAATATCAAAACAGGCTATTATACATTATATACACCCCAAAACCATTGCACTTCTGGATAATAACGTGGACACCCCCTTTAAAAAGTAGATAAAAATTTGGTCTTCGGAGGTTTGGGGTTAACAGTAAATGAACTGTCAACCCCTTTGAGAAATTTAAATGGAACAAAATAAATGCCCAATCCCACCTTTTGTTCTTAAGTTTTCGGGTTTTTGTTTGTAATTTTAAAAGTTTTATCCGTTTTTTTCTCTCTTTGATTTTCTTCTTTATCCCCCTCTTTTTGTAGTCCCTATTTTAATCGAAGCCATTATGTAGCTAATGCATGGTTGCATTTGTGTTTATAAGTACTTTATGCTGATGTGAGTCCAGTAAACACAATTCAGGACGAATGACATTGAATAACGGGAAACCTAAAAGGAGGTAAACTATGTTAAAGGTTAAGGCATTGTTGACTAAATGATGGAAGGCAGCGTTCTGGTCAATGGCGTGAGATTGTCTCTTTTAAAGACATTCTTCGTACTTTATTGAAGGTAGCAAGTAGTTGATGGCTTTTCAAGAATATCAGGTGCACACAGAGGACGTCTATTTTGTCTTTATTGAGGATTCACTATCGAACTGTATCAATGGTAATACAATTCAACCACCCTGGTCAACAACATGAAAAGGACGAGAAGGAATTATTATGGCAACGGTTCATCCCTAAAAATATTTCCTTCCCGTTCAGACTCGGTGGCCCGAGACTGACCAACATGGAACATGTGGCATGTCGTCGTCAACGCCTTTTTAGATTTCCATCATTGGCCACGACCTCCACGTAACAAACTGTGGACTTTTCAAAGAGTGCGCATCTGATAAAATGGGTGGTTACATCGTAGAAACTCGCTGCACATTCAGACAACCAATCCGCTTCCCCGAAGTTGTCTGTTAGGATTTGGTGGTATCGAATATTGGACGGACAAGGTTCAGTATTACGAGGCGATTTTTCAGAGAAGAAAAACTGACCACATTGACACCGGCTGTCGGCCACCAAACCGCAGGGATTCGCTGTTAGTAAAGGATGCATAGACCAAGCCACATATTTCCCTTATCACCAAGATAAAGCTTCTGCTATTGGAAAAGAGTACCAGGTTTTTGGTGACCATTCCAATAATAGACAATCAAATGATACACGATGTAATGAAGGCGGTTTTCGAAAAGACACAAATGGATAACAAACAATATGGACAGAACAAACATTTAACAGAATGCTAGAACAATTTTCAGGACCATAAGAAATACCCCAGCCCCCGCCAGTAGAAAACAATAACACCAAGAAAAACTAGTTATGAGGATAATGCCATGGAGGCAATGCATGCGGAGAGGTTATAATTCATTGAAGAATAAAATTAATATGCCTTAGCGGGGTCGCGGTGGCACAGCAGGCATTACCCATTCATATGGGAACAGAAGTAAGTACTCACTTATGGTGTCACTGCAGTCCCCCAGAGGTTACTTTTAACATTGCATAATTTTTGAGTGTTTTTCTCATTTTATGATGCGACTAATTTATCCCCTGGCTTAAAAATCCATGGGGGATATGAGACACCGATCTTCTGTAATATTGTCTGTGTGTAGGTGTGTGTGTGTGTGGGGGGGTGGCTGTAATGTGTGTGTGGTGTGTGTGTTTGTGTTCCATTTGGTAGGTTAACTTGTTTAAATTGACAAAAAAATATAAACTTCTACAAGATCCAATGTCCAAATTTGAAGACGAAAACTTGGTATGCGGTTTGTGGTGGATGCAAAAGTAATACGCATTTACGTTATCATCATTTGTGGCATTATGTATATAAATGAGCTCATATGCATATTTAAGGAGGAAACTTGGATATGGGTAGTGGTGGGGAGGTGGATGCAAGTAATACCCATGCATGGTTTCATCACTGCACTGCAAAAAACAGTTGTTTAACACTTAAGTCTGGTTATGTCAAGCCTGTTGTTGTTAGTTTCTGGTGTTGAAATTTAGATTAAAACCTTCTGTGGTGCTGCACAATTTTGGTGGCGTTTGTGGTGATTATGACTGAAATATTGCTGGATAAGCCAGGACAATAGAAAACAAAAAATAATAAATCAAAACATTTCTAAAAAATGCTAACACAAGTCCACTAACGTTACAACAAAAAATAGGAGTGTCCTATCTTCCTTTAGTACTCTTGGTATAGGGCGACGCAGGCCGTCCTAATTTTCTTTGTACACGAAAAAAAACCAATGAGATCGTATAGTGACCTCAATAGTTGATCAGTGTTAATAGCAGATGAACAGTCCTGTTTGGGGGAGTTAAAATACCCGGTTTCATTTTTAAAAACACGTGCTAAGTGATGGGAAAAGGTCGGTGAGTAGATATCAAAGTGTGTGTTTATGTAATTATGGTTTCGGTATATAGTAACCTTATTACTTTTACTTTGTTGATATTTTGGGAAGAAGTGAAATTGTATGTTGTTAATATTTCTCGTGCCATTGTGTCCCTTTAATAATAGGAAGAGTTGTTGTGATCGGTGCCAGAAAATTCGTAAAATATTTAAACTGAATTGTTATGAGTATATTTGGTAGTCCCAAGCTCAGAGAAGCAGAAACATAGATAAAATTCATGTTATGAAGGGGCGTTGTCTCTATAAAGCTACAGACACTCCTAATTATTCTATAGCTTTTCAAATCACTAAGTGAATTACTCAACCTATTTTGGATAGCGAAGACCACGGAAAGTTACAAGTTATCATCACTGAGTAAGTTGAATTCCGATATACTTGTGCGGATTCATACAGATTTTCAATGTAGTCCTCTGCCGGGGAACGTTCTCAATGTGTTATTGGACACCCTTGGTTAAGTTGGTTTTGAAAACGTGGAACGCAAACTTTCACGTATGACGTCATTCTGACGAAATTTCTGTGAAACGTTTCAGCACAGAAATTTCGTCAGAATTACGTCACACGTGAAAAGCTTGCGTTCCCCGTTTCAAAACTAAGGGTGTCTAATAGCGAGGTTGCAGAAACCCATAACGTCTAACGCGTTAGGGAGGGTCATTATTTATTTTTTTTTTTTTTTTTTTTGAGGGGGAACCCGAAAAATTTTTGTAAGAGAGTGGGAACGTGAAATTTTTCATCAACGAGAGAGAGGGGAACATGGACTTTTAAATGGGGAAATCAGCATGATCCGGGGCATGATCAAGGGGAGTGTGGAATTTTTTAACGGAAGCGAGGGGAACGCGAAAATTTTTGCCGAAAAAAAGTTGAAATCCTCCATCCCCCCGGCATAAAAAAATAACCGCTCCCTTAGACATTTATGGGTTTCCGCAACCTCGCTAATAGCTACGTGTACCTTTATTGTTGAGAACTGTGCGTGTATATGGTCCTGAGACTGCAAAATCAAAGCATTTATTTGATATCGGTACCGCTGCTCCACATTTAGCCATATACCTAAAATTTGCCATCCCTCTTCTAATATGTTGTAGTTTCTAACTCAAATATTGAGAAGTGCCTCCAAATGTCTTGTCAATTTATTTATTTATTTATGCTTTACTTAAAGTAGTCTATAACACCTGGCGACGTTTTTCTGTGTTTTATTGGCCTATAGTGCTATTTTTGCCTCTCTCACTTGCACATGGAATGTCCTCATTGTGTTCTACCTGCTTCTATGAGATTTTGGCCCGAAATTATACTCCAGGACCATATGGTCCTGGAGTATAAATAATCTGGAAAAATATTCTAAGTCAAATATGGTCCAGGACATTATTTGTCAAATGGTCCTGCAGCATAAATAAAAAATATGCTCCATTAGAATATGCTCCTGGAGTACATTTGAATACACAAATGGTCCTCTCCTGGAGCAGTGGAGAAATATTCTAAGCCAAATACTGCTCCAGGACCATATTTACCATATGGTTCTGGAGCATGTGTATTAAAATTTTTAACTTTTGAATATTTCTCCAGATTACTATATCTCCAGGACGCAAAACTCATAAAAGGGGCGTTCTACCTTTACCTTTATTACCTTTGGGTTTATGATACTAGTTTCAAGCGACTCAGATTTGCCTTTATTCTTTTTATAACTGTAAGTTTTTTTTTTTTTTATATATGACCAATATCCTATTATAATGGTACACGGCTGTTATTTCGTGATATTTTGACTAACTTTTTTAATAAAGTGCTGCAAAGCAATGATTGAGTTTTTTCTGTATTTATTCTCACGTGCCTTATTTAATGCCTAATACTACCTACACTCTTTATTAGTTAGGCCAAATTAGTTACAGATCTTCCTCCCATCCTTTACTCCTTTTTTTACGAACGCAAAATCTAGTATAACACACAAGCTCATGCAGTAACCCAAACATCCACCTCGATATTTGCCTGACAATCCTTATAGTCCTTCAAGCAGCATCAAGTACAAAGACCTAACAACAAAATGTTTAATTTTGTAATCGTTTCAAAATAACGGACCTTTGCACAATACTATACGATCGAGAAAAAACATGCGAGGTACTTTTTGTGCCAACTGTATATCTCCTTAAAACCGGTGTAAGATAATTGACAGTGCCACGTAAACGTATAACGAAAAACGTAGACGAAACAATTGGGTGGAGTTTGGTTCCAGTAAATGAGATGGATCAACCTACCCAAATCTTTTTTGGTCATTCCAATTGGCAATAAACAGGGCCAAAAAAGTATAACTTACCATGACATATTTTTGAACTAAATTGATTATCCTTCAGTGTCATGAATAGATTCACATCACCCAATCACCTGGGCAATTTTCTATTACTCAGCTGATAAGTCAATGGTAACCACAAATAGTCACACCGAACCCAAATATTGAATGATTTCTGGTCCTTCCTTGTAGACTTAACACACAAAGCCCATGACTATTTTGCATTTCTGGACCTTTAACACTCGGGGATCTACGATCACGCGACGTCTCTGTCAGCGATCTACAAATTGAATCGCCGACACCCTTGCCTGTTTTCGGGGGGTCCTTAACAAAGCAGTCACAGGTTTTTCCACTTGCTAAACGCTAGATCGATCAGCATGTAAGTGCATTGTATAAATCGCTAAACCAGAATGGTGAAGAGTCTGTGGCCTGAGATTTTCGGATCCTAGATTGCCCTAGAGGGTTGCGGAGTGCACCCAAGCAACATGCCATCTGGGCCCCCCACGGTGATTTAACGTCGTGAGCCAAGGTGGGCTTAATGATGTGGCTGGGTTTTCAGTGGGCAATCCGAGTGATCCATGTGGGCTATATGTGGGGATAGTGGCCTTTTTGGCTGGGTTAAAGTGGCAACCAAATGTTCCACTGTGGGTTATCAAGGCCTGTGTGGCTCTTAACACGGGGCTTCAAGAAGTTTTATTGGGCCACCATGTGGGTTTATGGTGGGCAGGGGCTAACGTGTGGTTTCCACAGGCTTCGTCCTAGGGGCGTGGTCTCGCTGACCTATATTTTTTTCTGGCTGTTCAAAATGCAAATTTTGACCATAATGTGGTATTTTGAAGTGATTTTTTAAATGAATTCACAGACAGCCCTACAATAACTATTTATTTTCATCACGTACCAATTTGATGACACCTTTTAGATAAAGGATTGCGGGGGGGTTTAAGGAACGGCAACATTTTGAGACACCCTAGCACACAATACATATCATACGAAAAATAACCTCATAAAATTAACTTAAAAACAATTTGTGTTTCATTGCATTCTTCTGCTATTCCCATCTTTTGGGAGAGATATAGCTGATGAAACAAAAACATACGTTTGTGTGTTTTCAGCCATTGTGGTCACTTAATGTTCCCCATGATGAGATCGTGCAATAACATCAATTGAATTTGACCATCTTGGGCACATGAAAGCCCTCTATGGGCCCCACATTGACCCTGTATGGGTACAACTTGGGTGAGCCCATAACAACCCCAGCAAGGCGATAACCTATGAGGGAACACACACTGTAACCGGTAATACACACCTGCAAACCCCCCTGGGGCCAATCGAGGCTCGGTGGACAAACCATGAGTGGGCCCCCACAATTGGTCCCCAATTCAAATAGCCCCTATTGCACGTGGGGTCCTATATGAGCCCACGTTAAAACTTTTTTTACACACATGCTCCCCAACTCGAATGCATTCATTTGTATTCAATACGAAATAAAGCCATACCCCCTTTATAGGCTATGGGGCATGTCCTTCTATCATGTTGTTTTAATGTGGTCCCCAATCGAGGGCTAGGGGAAACCGAGTGTAAATTCATCATAAATAATTAAAATCATATAACCGTCTGTTGCCGCATATAAAACTGGCCCATTTCTTGTGAATTGATAAAATGGTCATTAATTTTTTCCCCCACATCAGTGACCAATAGATACAACTAGACTTCAGCAAACAATGGAGCTAAGATATTCAATTACCAACCGGCTTCGGTAATCGGTATAATAACAACACTTCATATCCCTTTGCCATCCGGGATTGTCAGGACCATTGGTATATTGTCTCGCGGCTTGAAAAGACTCGGGTGTTACCATCTCTCCTAATTGTAGACGAATCTTTTTTTGTGCGTAAGGCGCAAAATATTTATCCTCATTCGCAAACTAAATTTGCGCTTCTATAGTGCGTGTTCAATTAACTTTGTCCATGTTTTTCATCATTTATTCGAAAAGTAATAAAGACAACAACCTCCTGCCAGAATGTTGCTGGGCAAAGCTTTGACCTAACAACATTTGTGCAGAATTAAAAAAAAAATCCGTAACTTATTGCTTATTTCATTTGTATTCAATTTACCAATTTAACCTTTAACCACCGCGCTTTCAAACAAGAAACTTAGGGTCAACGACCAATATCATAATGTAACTGGTTAGTTATTGTGAAAGATGACGGGTATTGAAGCATATTTGTTCCTCACCAACCCGAATCGTGGAGGTTATAACATCTGCTGATAACATGGCTTCCGCATACCGGGCCCCATTGTAATATCTTTAGTTAATGGTCTGCTGAAGTCTATACATAATCCAGTGGTCACTGAATTATGGAAGAGAAATTGGTGTGCCATTTTATTAAGGGGGGGGGGGTGGTATGTTTCTTAATCATGACCTTTGAAATGATTTTTCTTAATTTTCCTAATAGTGGTATATCATGTATTATCATATTGTAGCCCATGTCACAAAGTTTTAAATCCCTGAACATTTTTGCTCTGGTTGCCATGTAACCCCGTAAGGCTCTTATTGGCTAAACACTAGAAAGGCATGTAACTAAATAACTAAACCTCTACTGGGACGCAACTTGGGTGACATATGCAGGAGGTAACTACGGAGTGAAACCATAAGCCGGATTTTTAATACCGTTTTCCATTGCACCGGCAATCGACCAATCGCAGAAGTTTATGGCGTAATTTGAATTTGGAACACAATTTTGACAATCGGCCTTCATTGTTCAACTCACTCGGCCTATATTGCTTAATATGTGTGCAAATTCATGTTCATAGCATGTAGCGTTTCTAGTTACGTTCTTCTCGGGGTTTTTGGATGTTTGCGTATTTTATAACGAAACGATTTATATGCCCTCGAAACATTTAGACGAAAAAAAGGAACAAATTGAGGGCGCTTTTGATGTGAAATATGGAATTAATTTGTTTAAATTGATTTTATACTGAATTATCATAATTAATAATGAAAGAATCATCGAATAAGGGCATCCATGTCCTGTAATTATGAATTTTTAAAAATTTTCTCTACATATCGCAGGGTGAGAAAACAATAAAATTACATAAAAATCACTTACCCCGTGACATTTAATAACGTTAAATTATGGAACGGATCAATATAAGTATTTATATAGCTTCAACTTAGCCCAAAAGAATTGTTAATATTTCATTAATTGAATATCTTCTTTTAAAATATTTCAAATATAAATACCCCGGAAAGATTTTTCACAGATGAAATATAGAGATGACATTTTTGGCAAATTTCGCATACACTACTTGACTTTGATCATCCATATCTCGGGAACCGAATTTCCTATTGCGATGCATAAAAAACATTTTGTAGATTACCGTCCTACACATTTAGGCCATTGCATTATCTCAGTTTCTGGATTAGAACAATTTTTTATTATCATATTCAGACCCATACCCCCCCCCCCCTGATTTTTAAGAAAATTGCAAGTTTTCTTTGGGGCAACAGACGTTTTATGTCATGTTAATATTTATCAATAATTTTACACCGGGTTTTGTCTATCCCTTTGAAGGGACTAACGGGAATTTTTTGGTATGCAAGCTTGTTATTTTGGTCCTACGCCCATATCTTTTACATCATCCAAGCGCACAATCTTCTCCTATTTAAAAGCGTGTTCCAAGCTTACGCCTCCCACCACCGGGTGCCTGCCGATATTCTTTGACCACGGATGAAAAATGTACATTACCCATGATACTGACGGACTCGTTTCTAAGCTAGATACAGAAAAAGGATAGCGTCCGCCCGTGTTGAAGAATAGCGGCCACCGTACCAAAGAGGTTCTAGTCGAGAGAGAGGCAAACCGTTACGTAATCTTTAGAAATTCGTCGTCTCGCATGTTTTGCCGACCCACAAAGAAAACATATATTACCAACAATAGAAAGCAATGGCTGCCTCCGCTTCTTCCACATACTGTTGGGTGCCCGCGTTGCATATATACCTATTCGTAGTTGAATACAAATTGATGTAAGTGTTAGAGGTGGCCAGGTTGTAATAATAGTCACCCTGGATCAATGTGGCGCAAGATACTCCACTGAAGGATAAAGCAGTTTTGGGATAGTGCACCTGGATCATTGTGCTCAGATACTCACCCGCTTTGTTGCTTAGAGTCGCGCTTAGGTGAAAGATGTATTATGAGGCGTTTAATTTAAATCAAGACGACTGCCGTGTTCATTCATTTCGTTTGTGTGGCCATGGGTAGGACAAAATTTACCACACCTATAGCACCCCACACATCCAAACAACTGATATTTTGCCGATTGTGTTTTGATCGAATTGACATTATGTGGTGTATACAAGCACCCAACTAATAATTATTCCGTTGCAATATTCAAAATGTCATCGCCCAGCACGACGACTAACTTGGTTTAATGGGCTTCATTCACCCCCCTTACCGTAACCTGTTTTGAAATTTAAATATTCATTCGGTCATCCCCCAAATTCGAAAACTCGCACGCGTCTCTCCTGCGCGGACTTGTTGGCCTGGAAACGGTACATCGTTCAATGCAAATGCGTCATATATCAATAAATTGGTACACCAGATTGAAAATAGCGTTCGCTATCTAACTAGTGTATAATAGAAATCTTTGGTTCTAAGTCACTTATTAGCTCACATAATCACGGCGCTCAAAGCGCACAAATCACCTTCAGCAAAACACATATTACACGTGGTACACAAACAACGTCAATATTGTAAATTGTAAAGTTCGCATAAAAGCCAACGTGTCCTCGCCTGATTGGTACACTGCACAAGAAATGTGGCGAGAAATTAAGTTTACATGCAAAGTTTGGGTTAGATTTTTCACATACGTATACACAAATGTGCGTTAAAGCCATTGCAACATAGGTAGTTTCCAAATGATCTATGTAAGGTTGCCAACTTTTCTTTTGCATGAGGTTTTGTTCATCGTCGTTTCCTTTTCGAATAAATGATGAAATATACTGTCAAAGTTGATTGAACACACACAGGAGAAGCTCAATGTTTATTTTAGTCGTGACCAAATATCGTCATCTACATTGGGAGTGGTGGATAACACCTAAATTCTTTTTGAACTGCATGGACAGTAAAATGCCCTGCACGTTTAGATAAAAAGGAATCCGCAGTGCGTTGTCCTCCTTGCATACCGGTCGGCTTAATGAATATTACGGATCACCTAAATGGACTTTTATTTAAGCTTATTTTTATGTAGCCTGGTTCTATACTCTTAATTGCGCGCGCGAGCAAGGTGTGGGCATTCGCGTACAAGGTTATTTCCACAATCACGCTAATTACACTGAAATGATCACTGAAGCGCCACTGACACGTTCATTTTATATTTGGGGGGGGGGGGGGGGGGGGGGGGATTATTTACAGCGATTTTATTTATTGGTGAAGACCCACCGGAATTTCCATGTCACCACTTCATAACGTCCTGTCAAATTCGTACTGGCATGCGTAGCTCAATTCTTAATCGTTCCCAAAATAGATTCTGTCCCATATTATCGTACTGGCAATTTTAAGCAGTGCTTGTTGCAAAGTATTTGACGTAACAACATATGGTTTCCCTGCCATGCTTGAGTTTTCAGCTTTTAAGAAAGTACAATAATAACACATCATGTCCTTCCGTTATTAAATCGTGTGTGCGCCAATTTTGCAACTGGAAGTCACACATTCATCGTTCATGAAGCTTTCAGAAACACAATAATTGTTCTGCGACTCATTTGAATACCGTGGCATATGGAGTTCAGAAGGAAACGACCCGGTGGAATGTCTCCCTTTCTTTCATACAAAAGACGTAATTGTCACGGTCATCTTCTATGTTTGGGAATGAGTTCATCATTTACCAATCTTCGTATTACCGGTGGTATGCAAACGTATGCATGATATCGACGCTGATTGATAGGAAGGTCGTCGTTACGTCGTAATCGTCTCGGTTTATGTCAGCAAGGTCGATTCCCCCTCGACGTTGGCTACGCGTCGATGGGATTCTTCTTGATTGCAACATGAGGAAAGAGTCTGTCTTGGATATGCCAGCGATATCGAACATTAGAGCATACCCACGCCAAAACTATCAATGCACCACACGACTCCCAACACTAACATGAAATTGGAAGACGTGAGTACAATCAGATAAACCTGTGATGCCAAGCCACTTTTTTGGTGGGCCAATTTATGGCCATTTACATTTGGTTATGAAAGCGCGGATTTAAGTATATCTGATCATCAGATAATATCCACTCTTGCAGTGGTTTCGCAGCACACGTTTACAATGGAAACGGGTTTTGCTTACGATATCTAGGATGTCCAAGCCCATTCTCTCGAAACAGTGGGTACGGGATTATGTTGAAGGCATTATGTGACAGAAGACAATACTTTAAAGTCAGATATTGAATTTTTAAACGAACAAATTTAGTTTCCAGATGAGATTCAGGAATGTCAGTTTTCCTATTCCCCCGCTTACCCCCCTCCTTATACATCAACTCACATCACCCAGTGCCCACCTTTCCTTCCCCTCCCATCTTCCCCTCCCCCAATATGTTGTTACCTATACCCTCTCCCAGCGTTTCTCCTTTTCATATTTACCCATCGCTTCCCTATGTTTCCTACTTTCACCTTCGACATTCTTGATTCTGCCTTTTTCCAGATATGATTCAGGAATGTCAGGTTTCCTAACCAAGGAATGTCTTCCTCATTGATATAGGTGATTTCATTGTTACTAACGTCTAGTGACGTCAATGAAGGTACAATTAGGAATGCAAGCTGATCTGATGAAGGAAGTTTACAGTTTCTCAGTTCAATGTTTAGAATTGGTAGGTAAACTGTTTCATTTTGCGGTTTCATTACATTATCGAGTCCTGAGATAGTAGAGACAAATAAAGGACACGAATCCCCGATATACCGAGCAAGAAGAGATAAACGAATTGAATATTTTTGATATCAACTTCTTCCAAAAACGGTGTGATACGTGACATGAACAGGGCCCATTATGGATTTACCAGGGAGTGGTATAATCTGCAGAAAAGGAAATGGAATATTCGTTATAATGGATCGACCCCCATGGTCATTACAAAGCAATGGTAGTAATTACATTATAAGATATTTCTAAACTCCATTCATTCACGACATGCTTATCCAACCCTATTGGACTAATAGGATTCTTTGGACCAATCTGAGTTGATCGACAGTCGGAAGGGTAATCGGTAAACAAAATAAATTTCACTAATTCTGTTATTGCTAAGATCCAAATGCTCCAATGCGCCCGTCTCAGGCAAAATCTTCCAAAAGGAACTCTTTGGTAACGAATCTATAGTTCCGGTGAGTACAAATGATGTCAACCATACAAAAACCACGAAATGATAGTGGGTTGATAGTCCTAGTGGGCGGCACCCATTATACATAGCTGTTTTAAGTCAGGCACAACCAGACAAAAAAGGCTCATTTTTAACAAATAATGTATTAGCTTTGTGCCCGGCTGTGGTTCTCCACCGACATCGTTTGAAATTGCAACTTAATGTGATGAGTGTTTCAAAGTCATATTTGTAACGGATGTTGAAATGAAAATTATCTAATAGCTGGATATCCAGTGGATAAAGGCTCAACGTCGTGAACCGGGGGGTGAATCGATGGCAAAAGTGAAAATGAACAATGAAATAATCTCATTGACCTTGGTGTTTAATTAAGCCGATTTGATATATCATCAGGTTTGTTAGGTTTTTTAGGAGAATATTTTTATGAGTTCGAGTTAGAGTTGTCGAGTGCGAGTTCGAGTTCGAGTTTCGAGTGTTGAGTTCGAGTTGGCTTTGAGAGTGCGAGTGCGAGTTGCTTTTTTTAGAGTTCGAGTGAGAGTTTTTCGAGTGACTTTTAGAGTTCGAGTTGCTTCTAGAGTTCAAGTTCGAGTTACTTTAAGAGTTCGAGTTCGAGGTCGAGTGCTTTTAGAGATCGAGGTAGGTTCGAGTTGCCTTTAGAGTTCGAGTTCGAGTGGTTGATTTAATATTTTTATGAGTTCGAGTTAGAATTGTCGGTTCGAGGTGGCTTTAAAGGTCATTGATGGTGTTACACCAACACAAACAACGGGAAAAAAAAAAAATTCGGTGATTACCTTTAAACAGTAACCTGTAGTGGTATGCGGGTTGGCCTACGAAAAGTTAGTAAACCCCTCTAAAGCTAAAACACATAAAAACAAAAGTATTTACGGGTAGGTTGAAATATTTACGGTATAGGTTTAATATTAATTGATGTTGATGGAAAGGTCCATGGGATTAACACACACGTATAGTTTTAGTTCAAAATGTAGTTACAAAAAACGCAGTACCCACAAACTATTCGTGCTATACTTGTATATTTAAATGCATGCTTGTCCATTTTGTTTTCTTTAACACTCAATGAGAAGCTGTAAATGAAAGAAGCCAAAGTTGAGGTGAAACATGAATTAAAATGCATTTATTTTTTAAGATAAATATTCCTTGATTATCCTTGGGAACTGATCTGATTGGACAAAAGAAAATGAAATCGTGTTAAGGGGCCATGCACTGGGGTCCAGCCCAAATCGACACCTCCTTCTGACGGCATCCTTTTAGTTACATGTATTGTCAGGCACATTCGTATTGTGTTAAATAAAGGTCTGTGTTGACAGACAAGCTCGCATCAGTGGCGTAAACAGTGGGCCGCCAAAAAATCGGAAAGGGGAGCTAAAAATGGGAAGGAAAAAAAGGGAAGGAGGAAGAGGAAACAGAAAAGGCAAAACAGGGAAAGCAGAGAAAGAAAGGGGAACGAAGAGAGGAAAGGAGTGAAAGGGGAGAAAGAAAAGGGGGAAAGAGAGGAAAAGAAAGAGGGAAGAAGAGAAGAGAAAGGAAGTGAGAAGAGAAAAAAGAAAAAGAAAAGAAAAAGAAAAGGAATGATTATTGTAGTTCAAACGTATTGTGGAAATTAGTGCTCTGAACACACTGCTTTCACCAAGATGACAAAAACCCAGGAGCTCTTGCCCCACTCCCTGGAGCCCCGTCCAGGCTTTCGCAATGCCCCGGGGGGCCACTGTATTCAAAGGTGGAAATTATGCGTGAACATGGATTTAAAAAGCACCCTAAACAAACAACGTAGTTTTTCACCACCTAAAAAACAAGCTAAAACTTACCCTAAAAGCAAGTTATTTTAGCTGTTGATGAGTTATCCTCAACAAGTACCCAGTGCATTGAATCGTAAAATATAGCCTTATTATCCCCCCTGCTTTGATTTATCCCAAGTTCCGATTACAATATTTTGTGATGATGATTTGATTCCCTACTCTGAGATATAATGAAATTCCCCAGGGTTAAGAAAAAACATACCCTTTTTCCATATTTTGATGTTTTGGTACACCCTAACGATGTACGCGCGTACATAGCCTGTTGCAAAAAAGACACCCTTTTACGCGTTTGTCTTGTTCACGCATTCATATACAACCTTTGATACAAGTGCCCCCCCCCCCCCCGGGGCCCTGGCCCCACAAGGGTCCTTAAATAAGGCAGGCCCTAGTTAGGCCCCACCTTGTACGCCTTTGCGGCAAGACTCTCGCACACTAATCACCCCAGATGGTACAGACACAGGAGCCCCCCCCCCCCAGAAGGATCAGGTCAG
Organism: Ophioderma brevispina; assembly: GCA_023653785.1. Lineage (NCBI taxonomy): Eukaryota > Metazoa > Echinodermata > Ophiuroidea > Amphilepidida > Ophiodermatidae > Ophioderma > Ophioderma brevispina. The sequence goes on along the minus strand of JAMKCH010015328.1, from coordinate 45,528 downwards.
TCGTGTTCAAGACGCTCTCCCTTATTAAACGGAAAAATGCACATATTGCATAACTCAAAGGGACTTTAACGGATAGCCAAGGGTTCAAGGTGCGAAGCACCCGGGAAGCCTCTAGGCACAGTGGCTTAAAATTCTTTATGACATGGGGAGGGGGTTGATGAACATTATGAAATGATGAAACATGGTCTTTGCTGACAAGAACGTTAACTAGGTTTAATTTTGCCTTTTAGAACATTAATTAAAAGTACGTTGTAATTAGAACAAAATGCAGCAAAAAGTTTTCCATTTGTAAACTATTATGGTAAAATATGAACTTATTTTTGGTAAAAAACCCATGAATGGGCGTCAACATTAGGGGGGGGGGGGGGGGAGGGTTGATGATTCACCATCCCCTCATCAAATATGGGGGGGGGTGATGGTATCCCTCCCCCTCCCTGGGATTTGCCCGGGGGGGGGATTTGCGACTATGCCCCAAGGCAGAGCCATGTGGGGGTGGTAAATATGAATTGCCCTCGTGTCGCTCAGACATGCCACACTAGATAACACTGTACTAGTAATTCGATTGTCGTATACAATTTCTGTATCATGATAAACTACCAATTTCCCCCTCCACCCCCCCCACACCCCTCTTCCCCCACCCACCCCTACCCCCCCCCTTCCCCTACCCCCCCCCCCCCCCTCCCCCCCCTCACTCATCTCTATCCCTCTCCCTACCCCCCCCCCCCACACCACACACCACCCCCTCCCCTTCCCCTCCCACACCCACACCTCTCCCATTCTTTACCCCTTGTCCCGTGTCCTTGTCCCCCATCCCTCTCCCGATCCCTTCTACCCCCCCCCCCCCCTACTTCCCCCCCCCCCCCCCTCCCCCCTCCTTGTGCTCCTTTTCCCTCCTCCCTTTTCTTTATATACAATTGCCAGTACGATTTCTGTTTCACACGAGTAGGTTATAACAAGCAGGGCTGGGCTACTGATTTTGCTAGTTATATTTTACGAATAGCGATTTTCTATTGTATACTTGAATCTTGCTCAAGGCAGCGTCTGACAGAGTTAAACCGAATTGAACAGCAGCTAATGGCTGCCTGTTAGGTACCGGGATTATAAAATTGCCTTTTTAGCTTAGGATTTACCAACATCGTTAGCTTGTATACTATTCGTATTATTACAAATATTTCAATTGTTGGCATTTAGACAGAGATACACAAACGCTACAGGAAAGTTTACAGATTGTCACTAATTTTTATATATTCAGAACCCAATTTTGTGGAATAAAAATTTATTCCTCGCCCCTCTGAAAAAAAAAGTTTTTCTATTACAGTTGATGTTTGGGCATGCAAGGTGATCAGAATATATACTGACCTTTGTGGCCTTATTACTTTTGCATTGAATTGATTGTTTACGATCTGAGACGAAGAACTAACTGAGATTATTAATTAACAAGAGTAACTCTACAAAGTTACCACCATTGAGATCCAATTTTGCCAAAGAGCAGCTGCAAAAACCAATTCTTCAAAAGATCAGGATTGGTCACCCAAAAATGTTTCTTCTGTAACGATGTTGCTCCAGAATCATTTTTACACTTATCTGTTGAGTTTGTTGTTTTATCTTTTTTTTTTTTTTTCTGTTTTCGTTTCTTTTTCTACCCCGATTTTTTGGTGTATCCACTATGGGATGAAAGATGTTTTTACAGCATTTAGGATTGTACGATTAGGAGTCATTGTGTTTTCAAAGTTTTGAGACAAAACCTGTTTGGCCCGCCTGCCAGCCCGCGACACTCCACGCATTGCAATCTTTTGAGAATCCAATTCATCTATGTATGTATTTAAATTTTATATTCACAGAGAAGATTCCCACAAATAATCAGTTTTGTTGCATTTTTCGATTTTGCTCCCCCCCAAAACTGGAAAAAAAAGAAACGTGAATGTATAAATGCTGTAAGTAACAGGGACCATTATAACCCTGGCATGCATTTTAAGAAATGGATTATCCCTTGACTTGAAGCCCCTTAATAGCTCTCCTTTTTTGTTGTTGATGGTGGATTGTGTATTGTATTCATCGCCATGGCAACCCTCAAGAGGGCTCCCTTTGTGAGGTGTGTGTGCTGGTGTGTGGGAAGAATCCAGTTTCGGTCCTATTTGAGTTTTAAGTAGTAAACCCACAAAGGAAAAAAACAATTGACTGTTTTTGCTGTTGTAGTTAAAACGTTTCGCTCGGGAAGTTATTCAGATTCAGGAAGCCGTAAACAAGGCTTCATTTGTCAATAGCCCCTAATCCCAAACATCATACTTTGAGGAACAGCTTTGCGGTACTGCGCAAAGACGCCTCGCTATGCTGCAAACCGCACGCAAGTTTCGAGCGTTAAACTTGTGTACGTATCCTGAAACACTGAAAAATGCGAGGGGCTTGACACTTGCAAACGCCCGAGTGTGATACTCTTAAAAACTTGAAAAGGGGGCGTATTTCTAAAACACTTACGAACGCGCACGTGTAGCCGGAAAACACCCGCGGTATGTCCCAAAAACACTTCCACTAGCAATGGTACTCCTAAACTAGAACACTTGAGAACAGGTGATTAAGAGATAGACTCAACTGTGCAGAAGAGCGACGGGTTACTCTAAAGAATAAGCTAGCAAGAATCAAAAAATATTAAACAGGTAGAAAATAAAACCTAGGGATAAACATAAGTAAAAAAAAAAGTATGGGAAAATCTAGACAAAATTAAATTAGGAAAAGTGTAATGGAGAATAAATGGTATACACGAACGTAGAGACACGTTTTCATTTTATCAAAAACACCTGGATTCATTTCTAGACGGTCTTCATTTACCACAAATGTTACTTATTTACCTGAACTGTGTGGACTATATGCACAAGGCATCCTGACCCTTGTTTTATTTACATAGCCTGTTTTCATTTAGATGACCTGTTTCATTTACCACAAATTGTATTCACCTGCCTGTCTTAATTCCCGACCGTTCTTCATTAATTAAATAAATTTACACAGTGGAGAATTTACCTGATATGTCTTCATTCACATGAGTGTATTATTTATGGGGTGATCTGTTTAATTTACTACACGTGAATTTATTTAGACAACGAGTATTGCCGAAACAATCCCTTTTGTTTTGACAGCTGCACTTGAAAGCTTTTATACACTACCATTCGGAACTACTCATATGCTTTTGTATACCTACACATTTAAAAAACACTAGAGTATTTTTTAAACACTATGCCCTCTTTTTTTTTTAACGAAATACCCCGTAATATCATACACAGGGTAGGCACACTGCCTTTTGTATTTGTTACACACCACTTTCCATTTTTGCACTACCTGAAGGCATGATACGCATTTATTCTACCTTTTTGACCCAGCGGCCCCGCCCATATATAAACGCCTCAAGTAGTAACAAGGCAATCGGGCGGAGAGGTATGCGAAATACAAATCCAATAGGCGGCGTATGCGGGGTAAATTTTCGAAAGTCAACTGAACTCGATCGATGAAAAGCCAACTAACCCGATCTCTTAAAAGCAACTCGATCTCGAACTCGGCTCTCTAACTCAGCCAACCAGAACTCCACTCGTAACTATAAACAGCAACTCAACCAACTCTAACCCTACGACACTCAAAAAGCACACCCCTACAACTCGAAACTCTAACATCAACTCAGGACTCTAAAAGGCAACCACCCCCCCCTCACCCCAACTCGCACAAATAGAACTAGGACAACTCTAAACCCCCTCGAACTCATAAACTGTTTACCGTTTTTTAGGGACGGTTTCTGGGGTGATGTCACTAAAATAATTTGACGATATGTCAACTTTTCAGCGATTTCATTTTGCAAAGCCTCAGTTGGATTTCAAATAGGACATTATTATTGAGATTATAAATAGCGAAATTGGTTGGGACTAAAGACGGTATCTGAGAGGGTCGGAGCTCGTTGTCACTAAGATCTAAAGATTGCAGAAGCGTCACAAACTAGCTGAAAGTGGTATCTGGTTAAACTTCGAGTCTGTGTTACTTGATTCAATACCGTGTAAACTGCGCCCGCAGGTGGTAGAAATACCGGAGTTGACAATAAGGTATAGACAACATTACGGACCCCCCCCCCATACCCCTTAAACGCTGAGCGCCAGATTCTCAAACCTTCGAACACCCCTGAGATAAACGATCCTATACAATTGCTGCTGATTCAGCGTTTTAAGAGACGAGAGTTCTTTAAAAGGCTTACCAATGATCTTAAGCTCATCCAAACATTGACTGCTCAGATCCAAAGTGACAAGAAACTTCAGTCCGGTAAATGTATCGGAAGTGATAGTAATCATATTATGATTTAAATCAAGCCTTTTCAACGACCAAATTCTCTTGAATGAGATATACTGCAACTTGTTGAAACTCAAATTGAGTTCTTCCAACGATTCTAGGTGAACAAAATGAGTATCCGTTGCGGTTTTAAGACTGTTGCGTCCCAGATTGAGTTTTACAAGGGATGTGTAGTGAACGAAATCGTTTTTGTTGATTAGAAGTAGATTATTGCGGCTCAGGTCTAACGTCCTTGCAATTCCAACAGAATGGGGCGGAACGCTTACGAGATTCCGATAGCTGCAATCTAGGTTTGTAGAGTTGTATAATTTGCATGGTAACACGCCTTTTGGGTAGTTGAACTCGTTTGCAGAATCAATTCTGCAAGCGCAGTAGAAAATTAGGTATAATAGAAGAAACATTTCGATATAGTGTGTTGTATTAATGGTGATCGGTAAATGTTACTATGATTGAATAAACCAAGATTTAATTTGGAGTGGTTTATATACATGTATATACATGTTTACTTCCGCAATGGTATCGTTCGATATAATGAGACGGAAACAAGGAGTATATTTTACTACATGTATAAGGGGTAATATCAATCAGCGCTCTGGTTACTTAATTCTTTCCATGCAAATCGGTATAAAGCTTTAATGCTACGCGTATTGACATGTTAATATATAAATATTGTTTTTTGCGACATTTCAAAAGGTCCCAGAAGCGAAAGAAATGTCAAGATGGTCATTTTGGTTTGATTATCCCTAGAACAAACTTTAGATTTCGCTCACAAGGGATTATGACTTTTAATTTCTACAGAATTTTCGAAGTATCTTTTGTAACACAATTTTTGTGTAAACCTCCGCAAGAACAAACTTTAGATTTCTCTCACAAAGGATTATGACGTTCAATTTCTACAATTTCAATTTCGAAGTATCTTTTGAAACACAAGAGTTGATGATGACGATGACGTTGGACGTTGATGTTGTTGTTGTTGTTGTTGATGATGATGATGATGATGTTGTAGTAGTTGTTGTTGTTGATGATGATGTTGATGTTGATGTTGATGATGATGATGATGATGATGATGATGATGATGATGATGATGATGATGATGATTTTTTTTTTTTTTTTTTTTTTGCTACGCGTATTGACATGTTAATATATAAATATTGTTTTTTGCGACATTTGAAAAGGTCCCAGAAGCGAAAGAAATGTCAAGATGGTCATTTTGGTTTGATTATCCCTAGAACAAACTTTAGATTTCGCTCACAAGGGATTATGACTTTTAATTTCTACAGAATTTTCGAAGTACCTTTTGAAACACAATCTGTGTGTAAACCTCCCCAAGAACAAACTTCAGATTTCTCTCACAAAGGATTATGACTTTCAATTTCTACAGAATTTAGAAGTATCTTTTGTAACACAATTTTTGTGTAAACCTCCCCAAGAACAACTTTATATTTCTCTGACAAAGGATTATGACGTTCAATTTCTACAATTTCAATTTCGAAGTATCTTTTGAAACACAAGACTTGATGATGACGATGACGTTGGACGTTGATGTTGTTGATGATGATGATGTTGTAGTAGTTGTTGATGTTGATGATGATGATGATGATGAGGAGGAGGAGGAGGAGGAGGAGGAGGAGGAGGTGGAGGAAGAGGAGGAGGATTTCGACTCTAGCTGTACCAATCACACAGAAAATGCCATTGGTAACATTATGCTGTCGAGATACACGTGATATTTCTATCCCATAATACTCATATTTTAAAATAATAATAATAACAATAATCATAATAATAACCATTATCAACAACAACCTGAGGTCAAATTTTAATGCACATACTCCAGGACCATATGGCAAATATGGCCCGGGAGCAGTATTTGACAGAATATTTCTCCACTGCTCCAGGAGCATATTTGCGATATGCTCATGTACCATTTTGTATTCAAATATGAACCAGGAGCATATTAAGCATAATCAAATATGGACCATATTTTGCATTTATGCTCCAGGACCATATGGAGTGCCTCTGCGTGTCACAACTGCTCTGCTAGATCTGTGGATGATGACGATCCAATTTCCCCCTACCAACGTCCTAGAGACTATGGTGGCATTGCAATTTACATTCCCTCACAATGGTCAGCTCTAATAAAGCATGCTAAAGATGGTAATCACCGCATGAGTGTGACCACCATTAATCTTCCAAATAGCAAGCTGTGTATAGTCAACTGCTACCTCCTATGTCGTGGCTATAGGACTTCATAATGACTACGATGACAGCCTCAGCCAGCTTAGAGAAGTTGTCATAAAGTTTTCCCCCACACAATAAGTCAATTATCTGTGGTGACTTCAATGCTACAGTTATGAAGACACTTCCAGATTCACATGAAAAGCTCCTTGACAATTCTGCAAGGATATGCAGCTAGTATTCCAACCTGGATCGGATAGTGGACCAACATTCAGACACGGAGATGGGCGGGCTTCTAGGATTGATTTCATCCTGGTCAGCAGCCAAAACTTCATCTTCTATCCAGCGTTAAATCTGCAGTTGTGTTCCTGCATCGTAAATACTCATGCCCAATTGTCTTAACAACACCGATCAAGTGCAAAAGAACTGAAGCCGGGTAACGCGTGGGCTAATGCTAATCAAAAAAGTACCAAAGTTATCTGGGAAAAAGGCAAATGTCAAGGAGTATCAGAGCAACTGTGATCAACTTCTTGCACCAATGAAACTGTGTGAGGATGACTCTCCAGAAGAAGTTTTACAGGCACTTCAAAATGCTCTCCTGATGCTGCCCACAGTTGTGTTCCAGCTAAAAAAGCAAAAGATAACTTCAAGTAAACTCAAGCAGATGAATCCTGCTATGGTGAAGAAAATACAGGACCAACAAGACTGATTACAGGGAGCTTTAAATGAAGCCCAAAAGTTCCACCCAGAGAAAGACGACCAAAAAGACAACTTACTTTAAAATGCAAGGATGCTAAAAAAGCCCTCAGATCTCAGCAAAGACACGATGAGCCAAAGAAAGAAATAATACCCTGCAAGACATCATGGATGCCCACCCAGGAGATCAAAAACTCTTCTATAAGCTTATCAACGAGTAGAGTGCCTCTAAAACGGACCCGACAACATTTCTTGTCGATAATGTATCCCAAGGAAGATGATGATGTAGAGGCGCCTGGAAAACATATTTTGAAAATCTTGGTACTCCTGTTGTCGACCCTAGTTGGATCAGCAATATCTAATGAGAGCGAGAATGATGTCCGTTCATTTTTTGCCACTGCAAAACCATGAAGCAAGTCCCTAAAATAACAAGTGATGAAGTCTATACTGCCATCCAGAAGCTAAACACAATGGGAAGGCTGCAGATGGCAAAGGTATATGCAGAAACACAGCAAGAAAGCAGGTCGAGGTATTTTACAACCGCTTGTCCATCTCTTCAATCTCATCCGGGATGCTAAAGAGTGCAGCTTTTCTTCTTGCGTATGAGGCAGACCAGCTAAATAGTTTGAAGCGTTGGAGCTCACTGTTGATTAGTTGGGGTTTGAGAAAGATGTGTCCACCGGTGGACGAAAGGTAGGGCACTCATTGAGAATGCCATCCGCAGTCTGTGATGGAGTCGAGCCACATTGGCAGGCTGACGCAGCCCCCATCGGTGCATAGTGCTATTGAAGCGACCGACTCCAGTGCGATTCCAGTTTCTTAAGCTGACCCATTCCTTGCGTGGGAGATTGCTGCCAGGTGATAGTTCTGTCATTAGCTGTAATAGAGCGCTGATCTGGTCTTGAAGGTATCAGCCAGGCAGTATTCAATGTCTGTAAGATGTTTGGAAAGGGGAACTGGAGAGTTTAGCAGCGTTGTCGCAAAAAAGGTCGGCGAGAGCGCACTTGCGCAGTCTCTGTCTACCAAGCTGGAGTGATTCTTTGACATTGTTATGCAGCAGGGGCTTGTGTCCAGCAGGGCCTTATGCAATAGTTTATGCGTGTGGTGTGCTCTCCGATGTACTGCAGGTGCAATGCCTGAAAGCACTTGTGGATTCGATGGAGTAGACGGAGCAGCCAATGATGGTCTCAAGGTCTCTCGTTGAGTACTGTGTCCAGCTTCATTGTGTGAGAGCTGTTGCACCATACTGGGGTGGCATAGTCAGCAGTGCTGCAGACCCGAGCCAAGGCAGTGGGGCGTAGGGTCGTTGGGCTGGCGCCCATGAAGATCAGCAAGTCGGACGGAGGTATCCTCGAGATAACTGGCGCAACGGACTCGAGGTGGGCCGTAAGTAAAGCTGCCGGTCAAGCTCACTTCCAAGTAGGTTGGTGTGGATTGTATGGGAGAGGGGAGCCCCATTGAGGTTGATTTGAAGCTGGCGCTGAGCTCTTTGGTGTGAGGTGGAAGGCAAGTAGCGGTGGTCTGGCTTCGCTCAGCTTCAGTCACCAGGTCTTGAGATATGCTGCAGTAGGGCCATGTCTGTAGTAAGTGTGCTTTTACTCTGTCCAGTTGCTGTCCGAGTGAGGAGGGCAAGTCGTCGGCTAGGCCAATGGTCTAGATGCTGTTTGAGGTAAATCGCTGATATACAAGTTGAACGGCATAGGAGCCAGTAAAGCTCCTTGTGGTACTTCCGTCCTCAGACGACGCAGACGACATACTCGGCCCATCACTGGTTTGAGAATAAAGCTACAGCTTGCAAGCATGTTACATAGTAATTGTACAAGGTGACGATCGGGGATGGTCCTGAGAAGTTGAGTGTCAGCCCTGGTGCCACACAGGTGTCGTATGATGCAGTATGGTCAACCAAGATAACGCCTGCCTTACGGCGCTTTCAAAGCTTTCCTCAATATCATTGTGAGTTTACAACCTGATGGACAGTGCTCCGGGCACGGCGAAATCTGCTTGTTCGTCAGGCAGATGGGGATCGACGACGGCTCCAGCCGGGCCAGGATCATCCTATCAAGGAGTTGAAGGGAGACACACAGTAGTGATATTGGGCGGTCGTTCTTGGGTGGTCGACAGGCTTGTTTGGGGAGTGCGATGATAGTAGCTCTCCTCAGATCTTGGGTAAGGATGGCTGGTAAGGCAACATGTGTAGAACTCCTGGAGCAATTCTAGACATCGTGGGGGGGCCGCATTGCATCAGGACAACTCTGCTGGTATGTATCAGGGCCCTGTGCCTTTCCACTCTTTAGTTGGCCGATAGCAAAAGGTAAGCTCATCTAGTGAGAAGGATGTTGAAGTGACCGTCCCACGACGGGGGTCGACGAAGTTTGGTGATCTCTTTTTGACAGAGCCGAGTGTGATCCTCATCATTATCAATGTTCTTGAACCGACCATTTGCGAGGAGGTGTTCAGCAATGAGTTGGCGTCCCATGGAATTCATGGTTTGAAATTCTGTCGGTGAGGCGGTTTATAGTCTTCCAGGCGCCTGCGGAGTGGGCGTGAAGTCGATTCCTTGGGACCGTCCCTCCCAACGCCACGGCATTCCTGTCCAAGCAGTTTGTCAGATCTGAAATCTTGGATATCGCTTCTTCCCGGGGTTCAGAATTCAGGAAATCTTGTAAAGAGGTGGTGCACATTCCTCCTCCCAAGATGGGATATAACGGCGACGACAGCCACGTGGATGGTCTTCTGTGCTATATTTTTTAGGACAATTTATTGGGTTGTATTGGGAAACCTCGCGATCCAAAAAAATCTGTTTTCAGTTGTTTTTTTAATTCTATTTTAAATAAATGATGAACAGAAATTCTAATATAAAAAACATAAATACAATTAAATAGGTGAATTGCCAAATTTACCCTTTTTTAATATTTTACTGGATGTATTGAGATTAAGTGCTTTCTCTGATGCCATTGACTATGTAGTAGTAACACACTTGTACACTCAAAGGTCGCTATAATGAACACACTAAATCTTAAGTGTAAATGTTAAAAACAAAATAACCTATATTTTGCAGATTCTGGTCATTAATGTTTTACGTTTGTGATGTTTATAATGGCTTCCTATAAAAGTTTAAGTAATTCTCAAATTCTTTCTGAAGGGGGATAAAAGAAGGGTATGAATTTTGGCATCTTTTTCTATAAATATAAAATTTTGTTATAAGAATAATCAGATTTAGCGCACGATTATTTTGATGTAGGCCTGTACCAAATAATTTATGTATTGCACTTAAATTTATGGAAAGACCAACTTTTTCTCCAATATAACGGCCTTCCATAAAACCTTTCTGGTCATCATTAATTAAATAAGGGAGGATTGTTTTAAGTCTTTCTGCGATGCACGAAGAAGCTAATTTATATGAAATATTCAGGAGAGAAATTGGGCGCCAATTCTTTAGAAATTGTTTTGGTTTATTTCCCTTTGGAAGTAAAGTTATGATCCCTAATTTCTGAGTAACCGATAAATTCCCAAATTCATATGAATAATTTAATGAGCGTAAAAGAAAATCACCTAAATCATTAAAAAAGAATTTCCAAAATTCAGTTGTATACCCATCAGATCCAGGGCTTTTATTATTTGGAGACCTTTTCAGCGCAGCGACCAATTCTTCACGCGTTAACTTTCCCTCAAGAAATTGCAACTGGTCTTGAGTTAACGTGGGGAAATCTGATCTTTTCATATTTTGGTCAAAATCGTCCAAATTTATATTATGATCTTTACATTCATAGAGATTTAGGTAGAAGTTACAGGTTTCTTCTAGAATTTGAGTCTGGTCTGTTATTATGATTCTATTTGAATTTTCTAATCGTGCTACCGACTTATTAACATAGTTTCTCTTTTCCAGATTCACAAAATACTTAGATGGTTTCTCTCCTTGTTCAACCCATCTTGCGCTGGAGCGTATCATGACCCCTTCAATTTTCTCCTTTCGCATCTCCTTTAATTCTATCTTTTTTAAGTTCAAATATTTTCCATAATGCTAACGACATTTTTTTAATTTACAAGTTCCTTTTCCATAGATTCTATATCCTTTTCAAGAGTAATTTCTCTCATCTTATTTCTTCTATTCTTTTCTGCTGCATATTTAATTGTTTCCCCTCTTATTTCCATAAGTAAAACTTCAAGAAAAAGCTGGTCATTTATTGTAAATTCAATTTCTTTGGGCGAAATATGATCAATGTTATTCACTTTATAGGGAGTTGCTGCGTACTGTTGTTTTAATATCACTTATTTTTTTCTTAATCCTTTTTACATACTCCTGGTCTTTTAGAAGTGTGTTATTAAATTTCCAAAACCCTTTCCCTCTCTTAATGGGTGAAGTGTCCAATGACAGGCTGATTAATGAATGGTCTGTTCGATACCCGGGATTTATATTTGTCCTTACTAAATATGTACGTAGCTCCTGAGAAATCAGAAAGAAATCCAAACGAGACTGCTTTAAAGGTGTTGGCTGACGCCAGGTAAATCTTTTAGTTGTTGGATTTTGTTCCCTCCACGGATCAATCAAATCTAGTTGGTCTCGCAGTTCTAAAACTACCTCTCTTGCTTTAGGATTGTTTATCCGGATATAATTTGAAGTGTCCAATTTAGGATCCTGGATCAAGTTCCAATCTCCGCATAAAATGCAATGAGCATTATTTAATTCTTCGATGACTCTTTTAATATTCTGATAAAATAATGCGTTGGTCATCGTTCGGCCCTTATATTGAAATTAATGTCACACGGATGTCATTTATGGACATGTGCCAGAGCAAGCCAATTTCCATTATCGTCTGCTCTATTTGTATGGACCTTATAATCAAAGGCATTATTCAGAAAAATGGCAACCCCTCGCGAATTTGATGCAAAGAACTGAAAAAATGCATCCCCACCCCATTCTGCCTTTACCATCATTTTATTCTTATCAAAATGGTCATGATATGAGATGATATGATAAAAGGTATTTTGAGGCGCCTTTCAAACAGATCAAAGCGCCTTAAAATTGCAAACATATAAACTTACATACAAATTAAATGCAATAATTACTTAGGTACTTAAAACTTAATATAGAAAATACAAACTACTGCACTAGCAGGAAAAGGTGAAAAACCTCAGGAGCTTACAAATAATATCTTAAGTTTAAAACACACAAGTAGCAAAATATTACAAATATAATTAAAAACTGCAAAGACAATGAAATAGATTGAAAGTAATGATCTCCATAAGCAGTGATGAAAAACTGAGGAACTATAACTGAGGAAATAGGTGGGTCTTCAACATTTTCTAAAAGATTTGAATCGAATGCCATGCGGATAGATAGTTGCTATTATATAGGACGTTTTCTGAAGAGCGATATTTGGTGCTGGGATGGGCAGGGATGATGATCAAAAAGTAAAAGATGTACAGTCTTCAGGTATATATTTGCCAGTTGTCCAAGATATCACTTGTGTCAACTCGGTCATTTATAATCTGAACAGGTATTTACTGTCCTGAAGTAAGTTATAACTGCCCTCGTGCAAACCTATACAACGACCAATTTGAATAATTATTGAATTAACTTTTTTAAAAAAAAAAAAAAATGTGCAATTTAAAGGCCGGGAATCGAATCATTTGCGTATTAGTGACCATGAAAAGGCTTTGAAATCGTGGCCTGTGAAATCGGCAGTGAATGGAATCACAAAGCTATAATCTTTTAAATCAATGGAGTGTGGCTAGTTGCCATCATTGCAGAGGCCACATTTATTTTTTATTACTCTTTCATGAGATCAGCAGTGAGTAACGTTACAGGGCCAGTCTGATGTAACATGGATGTTAATGTCAGCGTACAATGGACAGGATTAACATAGTTATTTTTTGTGGTGGCCTTTTTTCAGTCCAACAATTCTAACGATATTTTTTTTCCCTTTTGAATAAGTAGCATCCTCTCCATGCTAGTGGAACGGCTTAGCACATGGTTGAAGATCGGTCTTGAGAAAATACACTATAGAACATTCCATAGCCTTGGGCCTAAATATGTGAATGGCTAATCTGCAATAGCACGTTTATTCAATGGCACAACAAGGCGGGTCGTGTCGCTGGATTGATCTAAGGCCACCTTACCACAGACATACGATGTCAACATCTCACAAAGGTAAGCAGGCCCTAATCTGTTAACACAATTGTACACATTCAGTAAGACCTTAAAGTTGATCCTCTGCTGAACAGGCAACCAATGAAGTTCACGCAGAAGTGGCGCAGCATTTGTACATCTATCAGCATAGAACACGAGGCGCGCAGCGCGATTTTGAAGTTTCTGCAGCCGCCGAATGTTATATTGAGATATGCCACCAACAGAGAGTTGCCATAATCTAGCCGAGACAGAACCAAAGATCTCACTGCATGTGCACAAGTATCTGATCAATAAAACGTCGGATACGACTAATGTTCCGCAGATGGAAATTGACAATACAGCAGATGGAACTGACCTGATGATCCATTTTAAAATGAGGGTCAAAAGTAACACCTAAATTCTTTATGGAAGCAGAAGGATCAATCACTGATTCACCGATCTCCAGTCTTAGTCAGGACAACAGGTCGACTGCCGAGGGAGAGGGATGAGGAAAAAACTCTGTTAGGAGTTCATTTAAATTTAATTGTTTGCCATGAATCATCCTTCACCGCGGCAATACAACTTGTAAGTCTCGATGAGCCCGATCAAAATCACCAGATCACAAGCTCAACATACAATGAGTGTAGGCATGGCAGATATTTTGCCCACAATGAAAGAGAAAACCCTAGTTTTACGCCGAAAAACCTGGTTTTTCAACCGAAAAAACCAGGTTTATCCGAGATGTTTTGAAAAAAACCAGGTTTCTCGACCGATAAACTAGGGTTTTTCAAAAACCTAGCTTTTCGAATCGAAAACCTGGTTTTTCGATTTGAAAAAACACGGTTTATCCAAAATTTGATAAGCTAGGTTTTTGAAAAACCTAGTTTTTCGACCGAAAAACCAGGTTTCTCGACCGATAAACTAGGTTTTCAAAAACCTAGCTTTTCGAATCGAAAAACCTGATTTTTCGATTTGAAAAACCAGGTTTATCAAATTCGATAAGCTAGGTTTTTGAAAAACCTAGTTTTTCGACCGAAAAACCAGGTTTCTCGACCGATAAACTAGGTTTTCAAAAACCTAGCTTTTCGAATCGAAAAACCTGGTTTTTCAAATCGAAAAACCTGGTTTTTCAAATCCGATAAGCAAAGTTTTCGAAAAAACCAGGTTTTCGATCGAAAACCAGGTTTATCAAGCGAAAAACTAGGTTTTTCAAAAACCTAGCTTTTCGAACGATAAACCTGGTTTTTCAATTTGAAAAACCATGATTATGGATTTGAAAAGCTAGGTTTTTGAAAAAAACCAGGTTTCTCGACCGATAAACTAGGGTTTTTCAAAAACCTAGCTTTTCGAATCGAAAAACCTGGTTTTTCAATTTGAAAACCATGATTATGGATTTGAAAAGCTAGGTTTTTTTTCTTTTTTGACAGCTTTCTTTATTGAAATCATGTGATTTTATAACATATTACTATTCCTAGAACCTACTGCCACTCATGGGCCCATATATACAAATTACAATATACCATTAAGGTGGATAACCAAGAACATATTTAAAGAAATCATAGGGGAAAAAAGATACAAAATTAAATCATTAACAAATGCCACATTTGCCATTTTTATAATTTAGGACCAGTAAGAGTGCAGTCCGCTTGGTACTTGCACACTTTATAGTAATATTGGATTTCTTTCTTGCAAGTTTCCAAATTTGGGTATTTTTCCATCACTCTTGCCCTGTAAATGTGGAATTTTGCAATTGTTAATATCATTGTTAACATTTAAATACGTTGTTGAACCAACTAGACCTAACGTGAAGCATATTTATTTTTAAGTTGGTCTTACTTTCATCCATTTCCAAAATCATCCCAAAATTCAGCAATGACATGCAATCTGCAAAAAGATGCCGTATTGATTCAGGGTCTTTATTACAAAACGTACATAGATTAATATCTCTGATATTCATTTTTAACAATAGAGTATTTGTAGCAATGATACGAGATTCATTCTGTACTGAAACCACCTCAACTTAGTATCAGTCGTAAATTTAAAATTCAAAAAACATACATCTTTCCAATCATTATCTTGGATAGTAAATTCCGTTTGCCACTTGCTTGTTTTACTTTTCCCTTTTAGTGTCGTTACAAATATATCATGATATTTTACAACCTTGCGTTGTTTTAACAATATCTCGACATTACTTGGGCGAAAGGGGGTTTCACCTTGAAAGTATTAAATTTATCTATCAAGTTCAAAATTAACTTGACATTGATCTTAAAGATGCCTTATACTCAAGAAATGGTTTTTTTACTACATATAGATCGCTAAATTCTTTCATAGACATGAATGACCCATCTTCTCTCAATAAATCATTGACAGAATCCACCCCCTTCCTCCAATGAATCATAATCAATCCGATTTACCATCATTTTAATTCTGTCATTCCACCAAAGGTACTGTCTAGCAATCCGATTGAAATCAATGTTCATTATTAACAGTGTTGAGAAATAGCGCCCAAGAAAATAAAGTGTCCTACCAAAATGTATTACGCACTGCGTCTTTCATTTTGTTAAATCGAAGATACCAAAACTATAGATGTCATACTTACTAAATTTGTACAAAGACGAAACAATTTAACCCATTTTTGCTCACCACCTATACCCTTCGAATTCCATTTTACCTTCAATGCATTAATATGCATTTCTACATTTGGCATTTTAAAACCACCGTTCTCATAATTTTGTGAAAATTGATCTTTTTTTTACTTTGTCAGGTTTCCCCTTCCATATAAATTTAAATCGCATCATTTAAATCTTAATAAAATCTTTATTTGGATTTGGTAACATTTGAGCGATGTAACTTAGTTTAGGCAATACTAATGATTTCACTACAACCCTCTACCCAAAACAGTCAAATTTCTTTGCTAGGTTTTTGATACACCTAGCTTATCAGTCGAAAAACCTGGTTTTTCAATCGAAAAACCTAGTTTCTCGTTGAAAAACCAGTTTTTCTCTCGTTGTGGATTATACTTGCCTAGGCAAGTATTTTGCACAACAAAAGAGAAAACCTGTTTTTTTCGCCGAAAAACCAGGTTTTCGATTGATAAAACCTGGTTTTTCAATTTTAGTGTGGGTCGGTATGTCAATGAAACATTTCCCGTAGGATTTGGGTGCTAGTTTGATTTTCTTGCTGCCTTTTATTACTAGGCCCGACAGTCAGAAAATGATGGGGTGCAAATTTTCGGACTGCTGCCCCCTTCCTCAAGGGGAAATGTTACTCCAGGGAAAAAGCTAAAATCAGTCAAATGGTGTTTTACTGTGCATTACCATGTTCGTCGCACTTATAGATCGAGAAAAAAGTATATATTTGCCTAGGTTCCGACCTTTAGTTAAAGCGCTATAGCCCTTAATGGTTCAAGGTCATCCTGGGGTAAAATTTACCAAAATCTCAGATTTTTTTTAAACTGGTGATAAGTTGTTTGTATTGTCTCACAGGATCCAAAATGTATTATTTTACAGTGTGTGACATTTGGATGGCTAATTACATAGCAAAATGTCTCAAGGGTCTACATGGTCTATGGGGGTCACCAGAACTTTCCCTGGATGTCGCAATGGTGATATCAAAAGATCAATTTAAAATTGGCATTTTCTGTTTCAGTATGACACAAGGAATCATTGACACCACTTTCAACAACATCGGTGCATTTACCCCCAGTGTGACCTTGAACCTTATGGGGCTATACCGCTTTAACTAAAGGTTGGAACCTAGGCAAATATATACTTTTCTAATCCATATGACGAGACGAACGCGTTAGTGTACATTAAAACACAATTTGACTCGATTTAAATTTTTCCCTGTACTAACATTTTCCCCCTTGAAGAGGGGGCAACAGTAGGAAAATTTGCACCCCATTCATTTTCTGACGTTTAGGTCCTATTGAAACCTAAACAGCAACAAAATCAATTTTAGCATGAAAATCCTAGGGAATACACACCAACCCACACTATTGAAAAACCAGGTTTTAATCGATTTGAAAAAAATAGGATTTTTGAATAAACCTATTTAACGGCCGAAAAACCTGGTTTTTCAATCGAAATACCGGGTTTTTCAAATTTGATATGCAAGGTTTTGAAAAACCTAGTTTTCAACGGAAAAAACCAGGTTTTTCGGCTGATAAACTAGGTTATCAAAAAACCTAGCTTTTCGAATCGAAAAAACCGGGTTTTTCAAATCGAAAACCTGGTTTTTCAAATCCGATAAGCAAAGTATTGAAAAACCTGGTTTTTTTCAAATCGAAAAAACCTGGTTTTTCAATCGAAATACCGGGTTTTTCAAATCGAAAAAACCTGGTTTTTCAATCGAAAAAACCTGGTTTTTTTCAAATCGAAAAACCTGGTTTTTCGGTTGAAAACCAGGTTTCTCTTTCATGTTCTTTTTTTTTTATGAAAAATAATTGCCCATAGTCGTCAGCATAAACAAATGATAGGCGATTTCAAATCGACGAAGAATAGCGGTTGACAGGCTTTGAATAGAGCGTGAAGATCGGTGGACCAGCAACTGATCCTTGAGGAACGCCATATTTCAGGGGGTGATTTGAAGAAAATTCTTCAAGAACACAAACTCTGCTAGAACGATTAGTAATGTATGATTTGAACCAATTTAAAACAGAGCCATTGATACATACTCACTTTTGAGCCTATCAACAAGAATATTGTGATCAATGGTATCAAAGGCTGCTGACATATCTAATAAAGCGAGCATAACAATTTTACCGTGACCAAGTTCTTGAATAATGTCCACTTTTCACCTTGAGAAGGGCTGTTTCAGTACTGTGTGCAGGTTTATACGCAGACTGAAATTTATCAGTAAGGTTTTTTGAATGCAGATATTCATTCAGTCTTGAAACAGCCGAATTCTCAAGGATCTTGCCAAGGGTCGGAAGGTTCGAAAACCGGATGGTAATTTTTCAAGATGTTACGATCAAGATTGGTCTTTTTTACAGAGGTGTAATCACAGCCTGCCGAAGAACAGATGGAAAAGACCCTCCCTGAAAGAATTGTTGATCATTGACTTGATAAAAAGGAGTTAAAACATCAACACAATCTTTCAGCAACCAGGTGGGCATGGGATCCAGGAAACTAGTTTTATTGGGAATTTTCAAATTATTTTCTAACCTCAACTTCATCTACAGGAGTGAAGTTTTTTCAAAACCCATCAACACTTGTATTGCACATAATATAATCATGGGCATTGTTTGAGTTGTTTGAGAATTTCTGATTATTACATCTAAATTTCAGCAGCACAAAATCCGTGATCATACCATTAAAGTTAACAGCTCTACTATCCAGGCCTCTAATAGTGCACGTAACCTTCGAATTGTTTTTGATGATAATTTTTGTATGGACGAACATGTGAAGCGTATTTGTCAAAGTGCATATTTTCATATCAGAAATGTAAATAGTATTAGAAAAATTTTAACGAATGAAGCTGCTGCAACCATCATTCATGCTCTGATCACTTCACGCATCGACAATGGAAATTCTCTTCTTATTGGTATCACTGATCACTTACTTCGTAAACTTCAACTTGTTCAAATGCAGCTGCCCGCATTCTTACCAAAACAAAGAAATTGATCACATCACTCCAATATTGAAAGACCTCCATTGGCTCCCTGTTCGGGAGAGATTCAGTTTTAAAATTTTTGTCTTCTTCTAACATGGAAAGCTTTGAATGGCACTGCCCCAGAGTACTTATCAAATCTGCTTGTTCATTATAATCCCTCACGCATGCTTCGTTTCTTGCTGATAAACATTTGCTTGTTGTTCCACGAACTCGTTCTACATTTGGTGATCGAGCTTTTCAGTTGTTTGCACCTACTCTCTGGAACTTACTACCTTTGGAAATTAGATGCTGTGATTCACTTCAATCATTTAAAACGCTTGTTAAAGACTCACTTATATGACAAAGTGTATAATTGATTCATGTTGCTTTCTTCACAATCTTTGTTTATTTGTATGTATACTTGTTACTTATATCTTTGTATTTGCGCCTCGGAATAGTTTATCTAGATTGATGGCGCATTAGAAATGCTATTATTATTATTATTATTATACCAATATTACACTGTCTTGAACACATGAAGACATATTGGAAATGAAAGCCATTATTATTTAAACTGATCAGTTCATCCGATTTTTGTCTTGTTGTCAGTAAAAAAGTCAGCGAATTTGTTACTGAGAGCTTCGTTTGATGATGGAGATGGAAATATTTTACTAGAATTATTGAGCAATGAATTTAGAGTACGATATATGGTTTTCGAATCGGCACCTTTCAGTTTTATCTTTATAATATTTCGTTTTTGAAGCAACAATTAAGGATTGAACGATGTTATTTTGTTTTACATAATCATCTCTATCACTATCACTGAGAGTCTTACTCCATTTCCTTTCACGTCTCCGACGTTCCCTCCGTGCTTCTCTAACCTCTTCGTCAAACCACGATGGACTTTTGATGATTCGTTGAGAACGTGATTTCTCAAGGACAATTGTTTATCCAGTATACGACGAACCTGCAGTATTGTAACCTTTACATTGCTCCTCAGGATCACTTAATATCATAAGATTATGCATTTCAGTTGATAACTCGGTCTTGAAGGCATCTAAAACAAGATCTCTGTAATTTCTCGCTGTAATGATTTTCCTTTCTTGCACATGCTTGGATTTGTTTATCTTACATTCGATCATATGATGATCAGAGCCATACCGGTTTGGTGAAACTATACAATCAATTAGCAATCCATCGTCTGAATGACTGATAACATGATCCAGTGTATGGCCCTTCTTATGTGTAGGACCTTCAACAAATTGAAACAAATTGTATTGGGACAGCAATGAAGATAATTTGCAACCTCTGGCTTAGAAGGCTCATCAACGTGAAAATTAAAATCGCCTACAAGGAGCGGTTTGCCGGGTAGTTCTGAAATGTCGCTTCAAAAATTCATCAACTCCTCCAAGAATTTTGTGGTGGTGAAGCCATTCTCAGTACTAGGTGGTGGACGATAAATAGCATAAGACCTAATGATTTCGTAACATCAGTTACACAAGCATGCTCAAATGTTGAAAATCTTGACGGATCTTCCGAATGAGTTGTAATTGGAAAAATCCTGAGTTTCAGGTTGGATTTAAATATGACTGCGAGGCCGCCATGTTTATCGATGATCCTAGGAAAGTTAAAAGTGAATAGCCAGATGGTAAGCTTTCCCCGATTACAACAGGATCATCAACTCCAAGCCAAGACTCAGTAATTACGAGCCCAGTGGGCAATCGACGCTGGAACGTCGAAAAGACGTCTAGTCGAGAGTTTTAGAAATTTACACACTATTTATGTCGAAAATGCAAATCGATTTGACGTCGTTCTTAAAACGTCGAGTCAATTTGCATTTCGAGTAAATTTTATAAAAACCGTCGACCTGTTTTAGAGTGGCCAACGTCGGTTCGACGTCGCTCTCCTAAACGGACTATGCCCGCTGGGAGAATGTCTACATCAGAATCAAGAATATAATCGTAAATTGTTGTAGTTTTATTGCACATGGATCTGGCATTCCAGATATTTATATCAAGGCATCTTTTAGGTCTACATTGAATTTGAACATGGTTTGAATGGTTGACACAATTGTTATTTGTCAATATTGCACGATGTGAGTTAAAAATAGTGTGAATTCTGCGTTTTTGGCCACCACGTTTACCTCTTTTGCGCCATCTTGGTCTGTAACGTGATCGACCAGCACAGTGTTTATGATGAATTGGGCGAGAGTGAAATTCATAACCACGACAGCAACTAGAAAAAATGTTTAATGATTCCAGTCTCTGTTTCAAATCAGGTAAAATATTGCACTTTACCCCTGGAACACAGCTTGTTCTGTTTAAAAGCATCAAATCTGGTGAGTACATCGAAGGTGATTGCACACAATGCCCCATTACACGCCCGTTGAATTTGCCGCAATTAATTACGTAACACTGGTCGTACAGTAGCTGTACGCGTTGGTAAGCTAACTACTAGAGACGTTACCACAGGTATAATCAGTTGTAGAATATACAGTTTTAAAAATCTTCTCACCGTTACAGCCATCTTCCCCAGCGTTAAAAACATACATGGAGCCAAATATTACGATCCAAAAGTGCTACGAAAATGTACATTTTGAAGCCAAAAACGAGGAGAAAAAACGACCGATCTGGCGCTGCCCAGCGTTTCACATCTTGCAAACAAAGGATGGACGGCCTCTTTGTAAGTTAAATAATGTAAGACAATCCCTCCTCTTTTGTTTACCGTTTAACCCCCGACAGTTCATAGATAAAATGTTCACATCATTTGCCATGTTATTTGTTTTACCATGACTGCAAAACAAAAGTCATATACATTATAACCATCATCATGTCGAAATACACTGGAAATGTATAAGCATACAAACTTGCTTTTAATTCTATTATACAAATATGTAGTATAAATAGACCCAGCTAGATACATCCCTTGTAATATGAAAAACAGAACCATAATTCTAAGAGCGCTTTCACTATCCCAATATTAAGATACATGAGACACAAAGATCAAACTGTAAACCAAACCAAAAATAGACAAAAAAACAATATGAAAAAAAACCTGCCTAAGCCCGAAAAAAAACCCGATTCATGCTTTACCCACGACCAACCCAAAACAAAAAGAGTTGCACAGGGATTCGGGCAGGAACATAGTAAACACTTAAAGGCGACTTGCTAATTAAATAAAGAGTTGGCAGAGTGCGGTAGAATTGTCCAGGTGGAGGAGGTTGGTGTCGGGGAGGGTGGGCACTTCTGAATCCACAGGTTCTTGAATGGTCCCCGTCTGCTTTGCCACACGAACTTCTTCACAACACCATTAGATTATATTGAAAAGCGCTCCACTGCTTAATATAATTAACGTTGGTTGGGTCATTTGTATAGCTTTATACCAACGCAAACAGAAAGGTCAAACAGATTCGCCCTGGGCCAAAAATCTCAAATTACATTTCATTCATATAATTTCTAGACAAGTAGTTACAATGTGTGGCCCTAGATCGAAGTCCTATTTCGAAAATGTCAGTGGTGTTTAAGTTCCTGACATCGTCTTTATGCTGTGACAGTGGGAATATGCACAAGGTAAAATTACACTAACCAAAATATTGGCCACCATGACATGGTTCCATTATACAGTTTGCTGGTTCCGATATCCGTGTTGTTCATCCACTTCACATGGGCTACGGAACATCGTGCCACAGGCATTGCCTATTTCCGGGTTCCAATGAATGTACATGATGACCCGACAGGAATTGGTTGGAATAGATCACACCACATGTATGATGCATGGTGTGTTGACGTCGTGATTAACACGTTGTGCCTCGATTGTGGTGGTGTCAGAATTCTTGACGTGGTATCGCACTGGAGTAGCGGGTTCCAGGCGGCAAAACCTTAGACATTCTTTCTCAATATTGTTGAGTGTCCGGTTAAAGTTTCTTCGTGCTTGCGGAAAGTCACTTTTCACTGGATTTTGTTGGTTACAGGCCTTCTTCGCAGGCTCTCCTGAGCGCGCAATTGATGGTCTGTGTCTGGGACCTTGGAAAGCGGTCGAGAAAATTACGGTGACTGGGAGATGGTTTTGTCCATGTTGCAAAGCAAGGTCAGGGTTGTAGAAGTATTCACTTCACGTGAAAGGTTGGGGTCGTGGTCGTTGTAGATTGTAGAAGGTTGTACCCCGGATTTTGAGGCCCGTCCGTAGGGTAGCCTCCATCCGGGTGGTTTTCCTGTAACCCCAGGTGATGCTATGCTATAAAGTCGCAGCGTTAAATGCAGGGTGCACCTAGTGGTAGAGAGGTTGCTTGAAGCCGATGGTCAGGGGGCTTGTAGACATTGGTGACAGACATGTAATTTGGGTGGTGCCCATTTCCGGGGGGAGTCTGCAGGGAGAGTTGCCAAGTTGTTTCCAATGGGATGAGTTACTATAGCAAAGGTGGCAATCCGTGGGTTGGGTTAGCGCTCTCGGTGTGTGCAGCTAAGGTGTAGCAGCAGATGTTCAGAATGGAACGGTCAGTAGCGTGTGTCTTTGGAGGAGAATTGCAGTAGTGACTTATTGGTGAGGAGTTTCGATGTTTATCTGTGCCCTTAGTGAGAACCTCAGCGTTTAGTTGGAGCACTGAGATGCCATTGACTTGACATCTGGTGAGCCTGCCCCTAATAAGGGCAAGTGTGCCAGACTGGCATCAGATTGTCCTCTGGCGGGGCATGATTAAAATACAGGGAGATAAAAAAAGACAACAGGAATTAAAAAGACATGAATTAAAAAAAGGACAACAGATGTTAGCGGGCCTCAGTTGATATCATTCGCCTGAAAAAGATAAGTTGCTGGGGTTCACCACGAGGAGGTGGATAATCTTGAACCCCAGCTGATGCCAGCTGTTTCAAAAAGGGATGACAATTCGGTTCCAAAAAAAAGACACGGATTTGTCTCGTCAAGGAAAATCATCGTGGTGGAGGAAGCACCCTTACCAATCCCATCTGGAAAATCTTGAAAACTATTCTGACAGATAAGATCTGGAACTTGATCCAAAAGTACAGAACCTACAGAGAGGGAGAGGATTCACGGCCAAGACGTCATTCCTGTCTGCTGCCCTCCTAGTTCTGAACTGATGAATGAAGCAAAAGATAATGTGCAACAATTCCATATCTGGCTTCCCTAGAGGCATTTGAGTTGTGTTATCCTTGCATCTCTATTAGGAGACTCCCACTTCTAGGGGGGGGACCATTTTTTTTTTTTTAAACCTGTTTCTGGCAAATTCATCAGATCTTTATGATGGGTCCGTATGTCAAGTAAAAGCTAGAGGAGGCCTATCGGAAGCATTCACGCTTCACCAAGGTGTGCACCAGGGTAGATAACTTCGACAGATACGACAAATGCTATATAGATCCTATTCTTCATCGCTTTGAAGATAGAAAGCTTGGTGCCAAAATAGGTCCCTACTATGTTGGTGCCGCAACATGTGCTGATGACTGGCGTGGTTCTGGCCAGTCAACGACTCCCTTAACTACAAGAATGCTTTAATGAAATTTTATCTACTCTGCGCGTTGTGAGATACATATCCATCCCAGAAGAGCATGGTCTTACTACGGGTCAGAGTCATCCGTTCGATATTGGGAAGAATTTTTCTCCATGGTCCATTAACAATAATCCCATCAAGTACGGAGCAAATAAAAAACACCTTGGGCGGAAAGAAAATCTACCCCATCTAACAAAGATACCTCAACAATGTATTCAAGTTGGCAGGCGAGCCAGCATATGTCTATGGGAGCTGGTATGCATGGATAACGGGAAAATCAAAAATTGCATGGAAAACTCCATTGACACTTTGTAGAACCTGGTAACTAATGGTCTTGAGGTTTTGCGATTGACAGATACCAATAAGAAGTTGATCACTGACTACCAAAAAAGAACTATCTCAAGCAATCCAACACTCCCAGATAGGTAGCAGATGCTTGCTGTTTATGTTCTGGGAGCGCTACCAGCCTCGGCTAGATTGGATATAAATCAACTCAATCTGTTCTGGATGTCAATTGCTAAGGAAAGCATGGAACAGAAGCTGGCGGAGAGACAACTTGCAGTTAAAATCAGCAAAAATCTAAAAGTTGGTTTGTTGGAGTTAATAATTTACTTCGCAAATCACTAATAAACAGCAAATGGAAAAAGTATGGTCCACTCGGCAGTCTTCCGACTTCTGGCAGAGTAGATACCAAGCGACGGACGGAGCCGCCCAAAAAACATGAAGTCCCTTAACGTCAGGGACTGCCCAAATTGGGAACCACAATCAAAGTATAGGACACAGTTTAGTCTAGCAGAGGATGTCCGCCCAGAGCAAGCAATTTAAAGCCAAGATTTCAAAGGATGTTATACAACTACAGGAAATAGGCAAAATTTTATCCCAAAAATGTGAAGCGACCAACGTGTCACGATGTAAGGAAAGTGTAGATAGAAAACAACCCGTGTGATTTGCTCCAATTAAGTCTGAATGGGACAAAAAGCGAGCGTAGATCGCGAAAATTGACTTTAATTTTGCCCAACTTGGACCGAAATGAGTGTAAATTCCCCGAAAAAGATGGATATAAAAAATGCACATTTTGGCCCAAGCGTCCCGCTTTTTCGAGCCAGAGGGGGCAACTTGCCCCCTGCCGCGGTCGGTACGGCCACTGCCTAATCCTAAAATGATGTGGTCTCACTCTGTCTGAGTTCAGCGCCTCAACCGCTACAATATTAAATAACACAGGTGGGTGAACAAAATGTTAAAAAGAATCATTGGGTTGAGAGCATCGCATGATGAGTTGAATATAGTCGCCTCTGGGTGAGAGCCACGTTAGTAAGCACATGCAATTGTGAAACTTTGGTGTCTTTCGGTGACTGAAAATTTTTCAATGTTCGGTTTACTCCTCGTGCCCATATCTTGTTGAAATTCTAGTGAGATATTGTGAGCGGAAGAAGCAGGGACTAGGGCAAAGATCGTCGTTTATCCCCACTACAGAACAGGTTTAATACCACTTTGGAAGTTATCATGGACCCTCTACATCATTGCTAGATAGGTATATTATAGTAGGTTGTAGTCTTGTGCGTACATAAGGTCAGGCTGATTTAATAACTGCTCTACATTATGAACAGCACTGCTCATCTTCCGTGTCTATTAAGTAAAACTTGCTGTCCTGACTGTCTACATTGGACCACCATAACTGGCCTTGTCTGTACAAAACGGCCATTCAAACCAACTCAAACATCTTGGGGTACTCATAGTACATATTCCTTATATTGGAAACACACAGGCTACTTTTCCAAGTCATCTTCCTAGTTGCTGGCCCTCCTCACTACAACCAGATGTCCAACATAATCCATCATTAACCTTTAAAGACACTATAAGTGATTGCTAAAAAAATCGGCAATCGAAAAAATCATAAAAAATCAGATTTTTGCATGTATGTAACAATTACAGGTATCCTCACATACCCTCAATGATAGACACCAACCAAACCTAATAAGTACAGAATCGAAGATTTGAGTCCCTTACGTCCGAACGGACACTTACTAACAACACGTAATTGAATGGAGAATCGATCTTGGTACACTGCCGTTTTCTTCCTTTTCTGTCCATTCTACAGCTGGAAAAGGTAACTTATTAGAATTCTACTGAGACTTATCCTTCATCTTAAAGCCTATTCCTGCAAAGTTTCTATATTTTTCAAACTCAACTGATAGTGTCGTTAGTGCAGGTCTGATGACTTCATAAGATAAATAAATCCTCCAAACCTCTCAGTTTACCGCTAAATTAGGGAACAACATCTGGTGCCTTGGTAGAGATCGTAAACAAATCGCCGTGGTAAGAGTAGGTTGGGACGACGCAAAAGATTAGCGCATACAAATGCCACTGTGAATCTCGCCCACTATTAGTAGTCCATCTAGAAAAAGGACCCCCTCGTCCAGGCATTGACCTAGCCCCGAGCGCGCGCCCTCGCGCAGGTCACAGGGGGACGAGGGTCCTGTTCTAGATGAACAAACTATTAGTGAAATTCCTGTTCATTATTATCAGCGAAAGCCTACACTTCATCATACACTCAAACACAACGCATGTTTCAAATTTGTGGACTGTAGTCATTTGATACCCTAGGCTTAATAATGGTTCGTCACTAAAATTTCCTCATATTAAATACGTCCAGTCAATTAGAAATAAAGTAATCGATTTCACTGAACTGGTGTCTCGCCACATATTGATTTTGTTGCAATAAGTGAAACCTGGCTGAAACCAGCTGATGGTTGGACTGTTAGTAACATCATTCCAAGGGGGTAAACTCGTTTCAGGGACATTGATACGGTGGAGTAAAGGTGGTGGTGGAGTGGGCGGTATCCTTTAACCGGTTGTAAAGAAATGAGTGTCCCCCATAGAGAGTGTCCTAGCTATCCATAGCAACCCATGTACGGAAATAAACCGTGACCTTGTATACGAGGCCAATTTGGGTACAGGCTAACAACGGTGCATCAGCACTCAATGGCGAACACAATAGACAGAATGGGTGGTAGGACACTCAGTCACGCGGACAAGGTAGTTTATGACACCGGGCAGTTTAAAAATTACTTATAAGTCCAATGCGTGTATACAATACTTTTGAAGCATTTCATGTTGAAATAACACTACTCTTCTCAATACGTCTTGTGAATGTTTATCGTTCTGATAGTTCACCAGGTAAAGTGTCGGACATGTTTTTGCAGAATTTGAAACGAAGATTCAATGTTTCAATCCTCAGAGATTATTTTTGCCGGTGATTTTAATATACTGTCATATGGATGTTCTACGGATTCAATGCTACTATCATCATGAGATCTTGTAGCAACATCTTTCTCCGATTCAAAAACCCCATATACATGGGCACTGGCTGGATTTACTCATAACTCACTCGCACTCAAACAATTGTTTATAATCTTGTTCTCTGGTTTGTGCGGCTCACCTTCTATTTTGTGTACTTGAGCAGCTTCTCCGAAGCCAAACCCTTCTTCACAACTCGTAAACTTAAAAACATTGATATTGATGCTTTCTTTCCTGTAATAACTTTGTTATGTTGCTGCTTGTACTATTCATCTGCCGTGGTCTGAGGTTGTGTACGTACAAATCACTATTAGAACACTTTCAGTTGCCTTGTTGGATAAACGAACGCGCCGACGCGCTCCGCACATTCGTTGAGGCCTCATAGTCCTGGTTATGAAAGCCTTCACATTGCTAGAACAAACGCGTAGGCACTGGAGAGAAATGGAGAAACCAAGGCTCGAGGTTGATAGGTAGTTTATCTTACAGAGGTGTACTGTTAATGTATTCCATAAATCGTGCAAAAATTGATTATACCAAATTGCTTATCAATGAGTGTTTTGGTGACCAGAAAAAAAACATTAACGTTGAAAATGGTTTAGTTGCACAAAAATAAGAAACCTACATTACCTAGTAGTGATTCTGATGGTATTTTAGCTGAAGAATTCTCTCACAATTTTTAGTAATAAGATTGTTAATATTCGCAGTAAATTCCCCAAACCAGCTGTGATGCACCCATAAATCATTTTGGGTATGAATTTTTACAAATTCTTTTTCAGTGACTTGGGGTGTGAATCTGTTACGTTCATATAGCACTATGAATCGGGCCACTTTCTTCTGCTACACTACTCAAACATATGGTTTCATAACTTTGTCTTACCTAAGGGTGATAAACCCAGACAGTTTCTAAAAAATGGAGACCAATATGCTCCTCAAGTATCATCAAGTTAGCGTCAGCATGTATCGCAGAAAGAATTCAATCTTGTTTGCCAGATATTATCCATGAGCAGCAAAGAGCTTATGGAGGTCGTGATATAGGGGAAAATTGTTAGATTAATGTATGATGCTTAATATACTGATTCTTACATTCCTGGATGTTCTATCAATAGATTTCGAGAAGGCATTTGATTCGGTTTACATACTTTTTTAATGAGGTTTGGATAATATTAATTTTGTCCTTATATAAAAAATGGATTGACATAATTTTCTCTAGACAAGCTAAGACTCTGTGGGTAAGAGATTTTTATCAGAATCTTTGATGTAACAGTGGATGTAGACAAGGGGATGGAGTGAAGTCCTTATTTATTCCTCCTCTGCGCCGAGGTGCTTGGAATGATGGTCGTTATAACAGAGACTTAAAGGGCATTTACAATCGATAACAGTGAATACCGCCTATCTCAGTATGCCGACGACACAGGGCTTTTTTCGATGGTACTGAGCCTTGATGAATGTGACTTTGCGGTTCTTGATAAGTTTGCTTAACATTCTGGTTCAACATAACATAGAAAACAAATGCTGTTTGGGTGGGTTCAAATAAAAATAAATAGATACTTTGTCCAAATTTAAGGTAAATTGGGTTTTACACCGAGTACCTTTAGAGGTAGGGATCGAATTTTTAACCAGGATGGCATGATATGATTAAATTTAATTTCAGAATATACTTAGGTTCGATCAAATTAATTATCAGTGGTCTAGGAGAAATCTTACAGTACTCGGCCGTGTGACGATTGTCAAATCCCTTTTGCTTCCTAAATTAACTTACTGATTTTAATTCTTCCGGACCCACCCCATTATTTTTATTAGAGATATTAAATACTGCAATATATAGATTTTATCTCTGGAAGGAAGGACAGAAGTCTCCTAGAAATACAAACTGATCAAGATCAGAGGCAAGGTGGTGTGGAGAATGGTTTAGATTCAAAGTTATATGCCCTTAAAGTTACTTGGGTTAGAAGGTTACTAAATTCCTGCAATTCTGGATGGTGTCGGTTATTTTTTATAGTGGTTTAATTTTTCGCATTTAATGTTTACTTGATGGTGGGTTCAACCAGATTTTGAAAATGTTAATACTCCCTAACAGTTTTGGTTTGATTTCTTTAAACAGCCTGGGGGTGGTAACCATTGGTCGAAGAGGGGGTGTTAATTTCATTTCCTATATTTTGGATGAAAAAGTGAAATTTCTCGCACCGCGGTTTTAAGAACAAATATAAATCCGTACCAAATTTCATAGAAGTTAGTGGTGTTTATAAAGGCAGTTACAAACACGTTCAAAAATTTTTTTGGAAGTGCCGTTTAATTTATATCTCCCAATGATGCCTTTCAATTTTGAATTGATTTTAAAAGATAAGAAAGGTTCTCGAAGGATCTATGTATCTTTGTTTTGATTCTAAGAAGTGGTTATAAAATTTGCAGAGAAGTGGAACAACAATAATAAATTTGAATTACGATTTGGAGATTGGTCATCGTTCATACTATACCTTTTAAATGTAACATGATCCAAAACTTAGATGGTTCTATTTTAGAATTGTTTATAGATCCTTGGGTAATTCTTTCTTGTTTATGAATTGGTACAAAAGATGCAGGCATGTACCTTTTGTAATAAGGAGGAGGAACATAATCACCTTTTTTTGTGAATGTGGTGTTACCACTTCCTTCTGAATAAGATAGCAAAGTGCTTTAAGGAATCTTCCTCAATATAATATATTTTATTGATAAGAGATGTGCCTTGTTTGGCATAAGGATGCTAGAAATTAATTCAACATCTCTTAATCTTATAGTATTAATGTGGTCGCTTCATTATTTATAAAATGAAAATGAATGAGTGGCATCCAAATTTTGTGCTCTTTCGAGATGAGGTAAAAAGATACTTATATTATTAGAAATATATCTTCACCAAGAATAGTCAGGCTTCAGAAGTTTAACAAAAATGGGATACCATTCGGCTTATTTTTTTGAATTGGTTTGTTAACCAACTGTAATTTTTGCTCTCAAATGAATATTATGTATTGTCCGTTGATGTCTTGTATTGTGGTAAATGTGAATAAATTGTTTTTTCTCTGTGGGCAAAAACAAAAATTAAATTCATATGTATTTATTTCCATTATCATGCGGTATTCCGAGTTTTGAACCATGTTCCTGTTTTGAAGAAGAAGTAAGATCCGCCTTGTGGTTCCCCACCATGTTAATACTGCTTGCCAGTGAACTATCTCTACACCACCGAACACTGTTTTTCCTCATTTCTAAGTCTACCCATATCATGTAGAACTCGCAGGCCTTTTCTAAGTCCTGCCTTGACTATAGCGTCAGTGAATGGGAAGTTTTTTTCTAATGCAAAAAGTAACATCATTTCTGATATGTAACATCTCCAATGTGCGATGTCCTATTGTCTGCAGGAACCCACATAGGATCATACCACCATCCAACCATACCATAATAGGTCCTTGCTACCGAGAGACCACATCGACAATGTGGACGTGCTAAATATGGACAACCGGCCACCACAGTAAAGCAGCACTCATGTCTGATGACAACAACATCGAAGTCCGCACCATTGAGCTCAGCTCTTCATAGTTTCATCCGTCTACAAACCTCCCTCAGTAGACTTTAAGCACCCTCAACTCAGCCTTGGGTATCCACCAAACCTCACCTCTTTATTGGCGATTTCAGCAGCCATAGTCTCCCAATTGGGCTACAATGAAACTAACAAAGACGAACAAGCGGTCGAAGAGTGGAGAGACATTCAACATCTACGTCTCCTTCACGACCGTAAGCGGCCGTCACCATTTCATAGCGCCCATTGGAAGAGGTGGTTACAACCAAATGATCTAGCTATTGTTGCAAACCATCTCTAACCTGTGTAGCAAGATTATTCTGGATCCTGAACCACTAACTCAACATCGCCAACGTACCAAGTCAAAGCTGTAGTAAGATCAAACAAAGTGCCTTTAAACGTCGCTTTAAACTATAGGAAAGCAGACTGCAATGGATCACTTATGACCTGGATACAGAGACGTGAAGAGGATTGCTCCAAAACCTCCTAACTATGACAAATTTGCCCCCTAGGAACAATGCTGCCCAGATATTCATACCCATAGGGCTGTCTACGGAATATATACCAGGTCTTTCCAAGGAATGTACTAGAGAATATCAAGAGTAATATCAACATGGTTTGAAGCTCACCTTTCTCGCTAAATCAACTGCTAAATTTTAGGAAGTTTTGGAGAGTATCTCTCAGGAAAAGAGCAAAACGCGACATACTTATTGAATCCACCGATATGACCCCAATCAGCAAGCAAGCTGGGTCCTACCATCGAAAGCTCCGAGGGGAGCCAACAGAACCTCACGCACCAAATGTCACCCCAATGGGCAAGTGCAAACCGAACCCAAGACGACCAAACTATACCATAAGAGGTTTGTTGCGACCTCTGGTTTCACTCGCCCCTTCAACATGAACGAATTCGGGTGGAAATCGGTATGCTAAACTTCAACCAGAAAAGCCGTAGGCCTTGACAACATTTGAGCAGTTGAAAAACTTCGGTAAAGGACGTAGTAAAGGAGGGCTCGTGGCGTCTACAATCGAGCCTGATTTCCAAGGTTCTAAGATCTGGCGGAAAGCCACTGTTAGACCATCTAAAACCTGGAAATACACCCATCCTAGAGCTATAAACCAATATCACTCAGCCATACCTACAGCTTGTGAACGTCTCCTACCCAACCGTATTGCATCTGTGATAGAGAAACATCATACCAGAACAAGCATGTTTCCGACCAGGCAAATCAACAAAACTCAACACATTGAGGATTGTTGTGAGAGAGGTATGGTAACCGGAGTTGTGTTGTCGAACTATCAGCAGCCTACGACACTGTTAAACAGATGCCTACTCAATAGGATTCTGGAAAATCACTAAGGAACCCCGCTGGCTGATTTATCAAAGGATTGCTGGAAAAACATGATGTTCTTTGTCAGTAGGAGCAAAGAAGAGTTGATGGCGTAGAGCTCAAGAATGAACTCCCACAAGGGAGCGTGCTGCACATCTCTGTTCAACATCTATACCAACGAACAATAGGAGTGCAGGATTGTCGGCAGACGATCTTGGAATTGCGCACAAGATGCCGACTTAACAGTTGTTGAAGACTCTCCAAAGCTTTGGATGAACTCACTCCTTATATGAGGAAAAACCCTACGTGCAAATCCATCCAAGACACCGGTGTGTGCTTGCCATCTACGCAACCGTGAAGCCAAACGTAAGCTTAGTTACTGCACGTCTGGAAAACAACCTGGAGCACGTGATAACCCTGTCTACCTAGGAGTACCGTGGACCGCAACTCTTTATAAAAGCCACACATCGAGAAGACGAAGAGTAAAGTAGTTCAAGCAATAACATTTTGAACAAATCTCACTGGCACAAGAGGGTGCTCGGCCCACAACCCTAAGATCGACGGCACTTGCCTTTGTGCTAATTCATGTGCAGTGTATGCTTGCCCTGTATGGGAAAGATTTTTAACCCATGCTAAGAAGCTTGAGTTTCAGCGTTAAATGCATCTGCCGCCTTATCACGGGATGCCTCCGTCAACATCAACGGAAAACTTACCTCCTAGCAGGATTTGCTCCACAAGGTTCAGTTCTTGGGCCATTGTGGGTTTCCAGTTTACACACATCTGTTCATGACGTTCAATTTCAACATGATCTTAGTAATATGGTGACCGCTGACGATACGCAATTATATTTTCTTTTAAACCTTTACAGCTTTTTTTGCCTGATCAGGGCATCGGACCGTATTGAATCACCGTATTTCAGAGATCCGTGCATGGATGTAAGATAACTTTCTTAAACTCAGTTGGCTGACAAAACAGAGTTTTTATAATTGGAATTCGCCACAATCACAATCTTTAAAAAGTTCACTTCCCCATATGATATCCAAATTGGAGCGAGCAGCCGGACTCAATTAAATTATTCCCCCGCCGCGCAGGAGGTACCATTTTTGACTCTTATATGTCGCTATCCCACAGGTTTCTAATAAGTGGGCTTCGCCCAACATCATTTCATACGGTACACAGGAAAAATCAGAAAATATCTTTAATGCTCATTGCTCAGAAAAAATAATTCACTCCGTTGTGACCTCACGCTTAGATGCATGCAATTCACTTTTATTTGTCTCCCTCAAATCAAAATAAATCGTTTCCAGCGTCCGTTACAAAAAAACTCAGCCTGCTCGGGTTGTTACCCTGAAAATGATCCATCCACCAAGAATGATATATGTGGAAAACCAGATTCATTTCATTAGCAGAGCCCAAGTTCGAGAAGGGAGTGTTATGGCCGTGAATATATAAAATCACCTATATATGCCGGTGCACTT
Source organism: Ophioderma brevispina (assembly GCA_023653785.1). Taxonomy (NCBI): domain Eukaryota; kingdom Metazoa; phylum Echinodermata; class Ophiuroidea; order Amphilepidida; family Ophiodermatidae; genus Ophioderma; species Ophioderma brevispina. The sequence continues at coordinate 11,486 of JAMKCH010015328.1, read as the reverse complement.
TGCAATCAATTTAAGGGATTTTTTAAAAAGAAAAGAAAAGATCAATTTCAATAATTTCCTGTTGTACTTCACAGGTAACCAGTGCGATGATTCGTTGTGTAAAAATACCGGTAATGTGATGAATTTTTCTAGACAAAGCGATCCTGTCAAAGTTGACAACCTTGAGGAGAAGAATAAGGTCAATTTGTTTGAAGAAGTTCAGAAGTTTAGAAGAAGTTATGATAAGTACCATTTGAAAGCTGCAATATTTCAGCAAAACCATATGAAAAATATACAGCATGAACAATTTAAAAATTACACAATAATATAAACAATGAAATGCTGCATTAAATAGACCACGCTTGTAAAAGACATTATAAAAACCTAAATAAATAAGAAAAATATAACATTACCATTTTTTAAAAAAAAGCGTCGTTAAAAAGATTTCGTAAACGGATCAGGATTTATGGACGACGATTTGATGTGAAGCGGAAGCTTACTCCAGATACGCGGTGCTGCACAGTATGAAAAACCGCAATTGAATATGATTTTTTGTGCTTGTGACCACCCTAGAAGATCAAAAAATAGTAACTCGCTGAGCAGAGTAAGGCAAAACACAAGATGCAGTATTACTGCATATACCATCTTACTGAGTTGGTATGGAATGAGCCCAGCCATAAGGCCTTTCTCACGGAAATTGATCAAGTGTTCAAATATTGGCCAAAATGCAAACGTGCTCTTTTAAACGCTGTACTTATGGCCAAAGTAAGTTCTAGATTATTAAACTTAAATCTGCTTAATTTAGTAATTACAATGGCTTGAATCAAAACTATTTGGATAGTGGTATCATTATGTACTTTTGGAAATCTTACCCAAAAAATATGATTCCAATGACAAAAAGGCATTTTTAACATCCCCATATATACATGATTTCAGATAAATGTTTAATCTACAGGTAAAAACTAATGTATCTTAGCACAGCAAATTTCACCATCAGTGTTGGTGCCGTCCCCTAAATGTCCACATGTAATATAATAAAATAATATACAGCATTGTATAGCGCCTTTTCCAAGGATTCAAAGCGCTTTTTGAAACGCTTTGCCTTGTGGCCCATTTTTCTTTGCACCCCTTAAAAAAATTTAAATTACTGCAGCAAGAAACGGAAATGATTTAGAAGTCAAAAATACAGAATTTTTATATCTCACTAAAGGATTAGATTTGTTAAAAAACAAAGGAAATCTTGAAAGTATTTGGACGGAGGGTAAAGACTTCCCCTGACAGTTATTAGATTTTAGTAAAACTAACCCATATCGAGAACGAAGGCCAAATATGAAGAGAGTAAAGAACTATAGGTTATACACCACTTACCTGGACTGCCGTAAGGTCAAAAATCTGGGTTGGACTACTTTCTTGCATGGATCTGGAAAAAGTGCTCTAAAAATGTCTGAAAATGACAATATTCTATTAAGAAATTGATGAATGAAATTCATGTTGACATGGTAGTGATGGATTGTTTTCTCAAACTAAGCGGCATTTGGACGTGAATTTGAGGAAAGGGAATGTACTCCGCGGTCATCAATTTCACATCGATGCAAATTACGAGCTTGGCCGACCATAGAGAATCTTGGGTTGACGGCTGACATCGGGATAGTTTGTGATCGTAACTCAAAGATTTATTTATGGTAATTCATATGTAAAATTTGTTTTTATTATTTGGTGATTTTAGCTTGTACTTTGGGGTGATGTTGTTGTATTTCCTCGTGAGAGTTTTGAATGTGAAAGAAAACATGCTCAAAGTTCCATTTTGCCTCGACTCAATTGTAGAGTGAGTTAGTGTGTGTAACCTATAAGGGGTCCAGTCTTGCTAACATGATGACTTTTGTTGACCGTCATCTAATCTTAGCTCGTCATAAAAATCGCAAGATCAAGAATATCGAAGAAGAATTGTGCCTGATTTGCATTTCCATTTTAGATCATTTGACTGTATTGAGGGTCTCCAACCACTTTTGGAATTCATGATTTTGAGTTTATGAAGGACTTAACCCCAAGTTCTCAAGGAATACCGCATCAAACACACAAATATTTGACCGTCGATTTGTGCTTCCCCGGAAGGACTTCTACGATCATCTGGTATCTTCAGTTTACGCACTTCGCTATTGTTTCAAACACTCAAATGGCATAAATCTCTTGGAAATGCCTCCTAAATCAATAAAAAATGCAAAATTTTAGATGTATTTTAACATTGTTTTGTGATGACCTTGGATTGTAATATGCTCTTTAGTTGTCAATCCAACAAATGTTTTCATGTTTCATGAGGTTTCAGATATAAAGCAGTTTACTATAATATGGCCTTGTTTTCTGATGGACACATATAGGAGTTTACCACAGAAACAGAACATGCAGTTAAATTGTCAAACTACATGCTTAAATAAAAATGGATTATTTTTTTTTACCTTCAGCCAAGCAGAAACTTTTGTTGATTATTATAGAACAATGTCAATTTTTTAAAATTACGAAATGCTTGATTTTAAAAATTTGAAATAATATTTAACGTTTCAGACGTCATAGTAAGTTGTTAAAATTGGCGGAAAGTATGTTAATTTCGTGCTCAAGCCGTCCAACCAGGAACAACTAGTAGCTACGGAATTATGACTGCACTAAGGATACGAGTAGAGGGAGCCCGTGTGAAAGAGTGTAGGGCTTCGGAATTGTAATTTTCCATTACTAGTAGAGTGGGCATGATTAATCATAAAATTGAAGGATAGCACTCCAAACCCCCGTTATGTCCCCGGCTTTGATTCAAGGTTACATAGGCCCCGGTACCAATTTTAAATTTTCCAATCATGTTGAAAGCAATGGCTCGGTTTCTCAGATTACACGTCTGTGGTCATGTTCGGGATATGGGGTAAAATGGTGAAAAAGTCAAAGATGAAAGTTGCTTTCATTCGTGTAAAATATGGTGCAATGAGTACTCGCTAAAATGGCTTGGAAATAAAGAAATAGTTTGCCCCATCGGTTATGACTGCGTAAACTTTATCCAACAAAATAGGTCATGGTCAATAGAATCCAATATATAGCTCTCAGTATAGCTGTGGGACGTGTTTTGGTCATTTTGGTTAATAACCAAAACATTATAAGAGCATCAAACATTCCTTATTTCATTCTATGAGATGAACCAATATTTGCACCCAGTTTTACCAAAAGTGGAGCACTTTGAAGTTTTGACCCCTTTACAAAACATGGAGCCAACTTACAAACCAACAAAAAAACAAATGGTGGGCTTTTCAACACACACGGAACATTTTAAAAATTTGACTCCTAGTAACCTTTGAAATCCACGTCGGGACATGGTGGACATGAAAGGGATGTCACAAATTATTCGATCCATTTTTTTTAATATAAGTATTTGTGTACAAAAATTGACAATTTTATCCAGATTGAAGACTTCAAAGGTTATGTGCACTATAGTCCCCCACTAGAGATTTTTTTTTAAAAAACAAAAATAACACAAATTTTTTACTATGGGGAGAAGACCTTACTGATTTATTAGGATTGTAATATACGTGAAAAGACGAGTATCAGCTGGGACATGCTTTCAAATATAATTTTTAGCTATGAACAATAATCTTTCTGAGTCCCCTACACGGTTATGTTGGAGTTCATAATGTTCAGTGGCCATCTGTTGTGGAGATGTCCGTAGTTATAATTCGATATTAGTCAATCTTTGAAAATAAATTTGCATATTGTGGTTCCCACACCTTTGCTTAAAATTCTTAAAACTGAGATGAGCTTAAAACTTGCGCAGGCACTGCATGGCTCAGAATAGTAAGCCAGGGCTTAAGTTTAAATATTTGGTAATTTGACAAAAGCTGAATGAAAACTTATAATGGTAACAATTTATACAAGGCACTGCAAATTTGATTTCAGGCTTAATAGGACCAGATTTGCCGATCCCGTAGCATCTCGTTTTGTGCTCATCGCAATCCGGGAACTGTACAAGAGTTTATGTTAACAAATTAAAAAATGGTGTTCGTTCGCGTAGGCCGAACAGTGCCTTAAAAAACTACAATAAAAGTACCTTTTCACGTGAAGTTATCTTATCGGACTGTAGAGAACATATAGACCAAAAACACAACCGGGCACTGGTGTTGAAACCGCCCCCCAAAAGGTGGTATCTCGATAGTAACCGTTTGTCTATTGTTACTTGGGGACGATTACAACAACATAGTGCAAACGTCACAGATAATTATAAGTTTTCCAGAATGAGGAAGACGCCTGAATCGCACGTTTTTAGCTTGCCTGAGGCTTGTCACTAGTCCCAGATGGAAATGAGGCTCAAAACGAGAGCATTATGGGGATCGTGCAAATCGTCTATTATTTGCACATCGGCATTTGTTTACTTTGAATTATGAACAATTTCCTCTGCAAATCTGATGGAATGCAAATACCGCTTTAACTTCAATTTGGTAGTGGATAGACTATAATGAAATGAATACTGTCACGATTTGTGTACAGTTAATACTGCGTAAGACCAGTTAACATCCTACGTCCTTTCTTTTGTGACAAGCCAATCCATGACTGCCCAATGTTTATGGCCCATAGTATTAAAACTCTAACAGGATTACAATTGCCAGTGTGTAACAGGTCAGCGACTAGTCAAAGATACCAGGCCCCTAAACATGTTTCCAAACGGTTAAAACTGGTCTATAACATTGTGGTAATTTGGCACCAATTACTATTTTCTCCTGCTCTTTCGGTTGTGCTGGTACGGGCGTTACCTTTCCAACCTTTGGGATATGGGCAGGGTGCCATGGTGGTCGCAAAATGGGCAGTGGAATTGGCGGACGATCAGCCGGCGAACTTCTAAAACGTATTGGACTGTGGGACGAGATGGAGTCGATTGTAATCTGGAGGTGCTGCCACAGCACCAGACACCATCATCATCATGTCTAATCTTTCGTAGTCGCATATATCCGAAGTCGTCACTTGCGCCTGACAAAGTTATCGTGATGTACCTTGATTAGGTGGAAGGGGGCAAGAACGTCTTTCAGGAGAAGATGTTGGAAGAACAGGTATACAAAGGTGGGTAGTAAATCAAGAAGGCACGCCCTCTGGGGGCATTGGAAGAGGATCATCACGTCTGCGTTGAAATGGTTGCCGCTTCTTTTGTGATCGATTTCCAAACTTCTGAGTCTGCATAAGGATCTTCTGTAAGTCGTCAATTTTTTTTTCTGCATTGTTCGCCCGACTCGCGACTTTCTTTCTCGATCTCTTTTCACGTTCAACTTTTTCAGCACTTCCAACTTGTTGCTGCAATTGAATTTTTCTTCTTCGAGCTGCTGTGGTGATCGGCAGAACTGGAGTCCTACAGACCTTAGCGAATTTTACAACTCGATATAAGTGTATACGATCGAAACTGCGAGAGAATTAAAGCCAAGCACAAATAATTATGTAGGCCAGAAATTGGGAAGCGTAGCTCATGTTTCATCATGTTTCATAAACATTATATGTTTTGCTTCAGATGATTGGTTTTGAGTTCCAATCAATATTAGGCGGAGGAGGTTTGGAAAATAATTACTATCATTTATTCTTGTACAATGACTGAAATCCCAACCTTTATGTCTTGCCTTTGGAAGTAAGAGTATTGATGCAGATAGGATATTTATTCCCCCGTATCTATCTCTCCTTCTTCCTCTCCCTTCCCCCTCATCCCTATTTATCACTCTCTCTCATTCCCCTGTTACTGTCTGTGCCTCTCTCTCTCACTTCGCTCTTTCGCCTTTCTCTATATATGGCGCACTTTGTCAGGGGTTTCATATGATTGCCCTTGGTTTTCAGTGTCGTCTTGCGATGTTGGTTCACGGAGGAAACGCACACAAAAATTTCATACTCTTAAATGACAGTTGCTTTGACTTTTTGTTGTCGCATATAATAAGTCACCTGCGTTTAATTCTGTCCAAAAATGACAAAATGGTTAAAAAAGATCAACATTCACAGCCAGTATCGAAGCTGGAAAAAAAAAAAATCGGGCTAGCCTGAATGTTACTGGTTTATTCCTTCAGTTGACTGCATGCAGTTGCAGTTGAAGTAAGGAATGTACCTTTAGGGAGCGTTTATACCTCGCCTGCACTGTGATTTGCGTTGCCGATTTCAACTCAACGTAACCCACTGCAAATCCAGTTAAAATAATTACCCTAAATTAAAGCAACGCAGTAAAAAGAAGGACTTTGGGGAGAGGATTGATTGAATGAAGTTCGACCAACGCAACCCAATGCAACGCAGATGTAGTGGAGTATAAGCGAACCCTATCGGGGTATCAACCATAAGGCGTACTAATTTTAGTTGTAATCAACATCACCTACACAAATCAATCCGAACTGAAAAAGTTACCTAGAATAATCCAACTAAGTAGGCCCAATCTGATTTGACAAGGGACTTGGGTCGAAGGCAAGCTCTATAGCTCTCGTACTTATTGACATCACCACGCCACTCTCCTTTCTTCTCAGAAGTAAGTTCGGAAATAACAAAGTAGCGTTCCCATAACTTCACGCATGCGTGGTATTATTTCTTCGATTTTGATGGTAATTTCCAAAGAGCGGCACTCCCGATCCCGAAAGTTTTTTCGGCTTAGTGTAAAACGCAAAAACGAAAGCGAAAGTCAAACGGAATCAAAGCGGAAGCGAAGCGCTAGTGAATTCGGCAGCCTCAACGGAATAACTTCATGTGATGCTGTCACTTTATTTAAGGCTGCGATTCACTAGCGCTTCGCTTCCGCTTTCGCGTTTTACACTAAGCCTAATTTCTCTGAACAATTGCTATACTTATAGGTACTATTCAACTATTCTGCATACCACAAATAATTTCTATTTTTGGGGAGTATACCCTAGCGGGAAACGTTTGTTGGGAACTGAATCCAGTTTGTGGATTCCTTAAACAAATATCCATCCCAAAACTGCCCAATTCTCCTACGTTGCTGTTTCTTTCTCTTGTACCTCAGCATTCCGAAAACCCGTGAGGTTTCTAAGTGATGTTTAAATTGGAAAATTGGTTTCTTCCTACAATCATCAAAACACATTTTCAAGCACCAAATTATTTGGGTACCCTTTTCGTAGGGGGCACATGTGGTGGCAGTAAGAATCAGCGCTCGCCTCATAAACATAAGGTTGTAGTTGCAGCCCTCTGTCGCCATGTGTGTGCACAATGGGCAGGCACTTAACCCATCGCTTGCCATGCTCTCCACCCAGGAGTATATATGGGTACCCTCAGAGCAATATCTGGGAATGCAAACAGACTCCTGAGAGTGGCGAACCCAACCCCCTCCACAGCAACATTATATGAGGGAGTCTGGCCGCAAAACGCCAATTGAAGAGAGATGGGCACTTTGCCTGCGGGCGCACCATTTGCATTTTTTTTTTCTACCCTGAGGTATGTATCGTGAAAAAAGACCGAAAATCTACTTACCGTCGCAGATTCGCTGATTAGCTCATAGTCGGATTTATCACTGTCTATATCTTCATATCATTGAAACATCCTCGCTATCAATGATTGGGGATAATCCCCAAATCCTGAAGTATTCAAACTGAAAAGTATGGGCATCAGGTAGGGTTTCATTTAAAGGTAATGTGAATTACTGGAGGTCATGCATGTTTTTTATTTTTTCATGTGCTCGTTTGCTTCCAAACCATGGATGAACGATTTTGATGAAACTTCGTCAAATATTTCATTGGATGGAGGATCAGAAGTGAATGTTTTTTTGATTTTTCGGATAGATAATGTAGTGAAAACCTATCTCATCACCTATCTTTTTTTGTGTCTTTGTATAGTATTAAGGGTGTGTTTGGATGAGCTTCTTCAACGTTTCATTTAAATAACAGGGGGTCTTAAAGAAGTTTCAATTTTATGAGCGAGAATATAATTGAAATAATACTTTCAAGATAGAAGGACTGATTTGATGAAACTGGGCATATTATATATGATTCACGGGGTACTTACCTGGATGTGACCTGGTACTGGTCTTTGACGTTATTGGGGTTAAGTAGTATTCTTTATTACCTGTGAAAATTCCTGTGTTGAGTTAAAACAGTTTAAGTTGTTTTATTCTATGTATAATTACTGGCAAATTGTACGTTTATGATAAGATTTGCCTATAATTGAGACTAATAAAGTCACAGGGCGGTGGGAATACGCCGCTGTAGAGAACTTGAAAGCCCCTCGTAACTTCATAGTGTCCTAACCTGCTAATAAATATTAACGAATAACCGTGACCTTATAGACGAGGCATATGAGTATAGTGCTGAATGCTGCGTGCAATACAACAATAGAGCCTGGTAATACCAAAGAGTTTCTATATATTATAAGAGAGGCAAACGTTACGTAATCTTTAGAATTCACCGTCTCGCATGTTTTGCCGACCAAAGAAAAAGAAAACATAGAGTAGCAACAATAGAAAGCAAGGGCTGCCTCGCGCTTCTTCCACATACTGTGGGTCGCCCCGCTTTGCTATACACAATGTAGTGATACAATTGATGTATGTGTTCGAGGTGGCCAGGTGTAATAAAGGTGCACATGGAGCATGGTGCTCAGATACTCTTTTTTCTCATAATGCAATGCGCGCTATAGGTGAAAAGATGTATCTTGAGGCGGTTTATTTAATCAAGACGACTGCACGTGTCATTTCATTCGTTGTGTGGCCATGGGAAGGACAACATTTAACCACCAATAGCACCCAACATCATCACACTGATATTTTGGCGGATTGTTTGTATCGAATGAATTATGTGTGTATTACAAGCACCCATAAACTAATAATTATTCAGCTGCAATATTCAAAAATGTCAGCGCCCAGACACGGACGACTGGTTTGAATGGGCTTCACCCCTTGGATATACAATGGACTCTCAATGGGACTCTCGAGATCCTAAAATCGGGGGCTCATCAAAAGGAATGTATATTGGGGGTGTACACAGTAATCCCCATACCCCACGTGAAGGTTCAAATGATTTAGGCCTATCGCTGTATATGTATAATGAATGAGACTTCCCGGCGTAAACTCCAAGTAAATACAATTTTTGTTGTCGAAAATAATTTAAGGAAACGTTCCTGAATTTCATTGACCGAAATTTGTCACATCATAGGTTTTATTTTTGTAGATCAACCTGATATTATTTTGAGCACTGAGGTAAAATTCGGTCCCCACTCAACAACAAGACTATTTGTAATTAATTATCTATATAACATATCATGATCAAAATGTCCGATGTCAATGTCAGGAAGTAGCTTCCGGTATAGTTTTTGCATTCATCATGTCCCGAATAGTGGTATGTGGCCTGAGCAGTAGACCTAAACAGGTGCAGCTAGTGAGGCAAAACAAAAATTGTTTGATTGTCCATAGATGATTTTAGAGTTGGGTCGGTCGGTCGGAAAAACTGTATTGAAACATGTTGGTTTGTATTAATAAGTTAATTAAACCCTAAAAATCAAGTTGAGTCTTACTCAAAAATGCATCTTTGTTAATTATAAAACCCCACTAACATGCTAAGAAACCGTTTAACATCATCTTTTTACATATTCAGAAAGTGAAATCTGAAGAAAAAAAAAACGTTTTAGGAATTTTTCAAAAATTAGGTGTATTCTTTTCCACCGTAAAAGGAAAAAAAAAATTTTTCCTGATTTCCAAAATTAGGGTCGGTTCGGATGAGGACAATAAACATTTTTTGGCCTGATTTTAACAAATTTACCCGGAAATGGGGATTGATACTGAGAGTCTTTATCTAAATCGATTTAACTTGTTTTCAAAAACAAAAAATAGGAAGGAAGAATACGGAAACCCATTGTCCTCCTCAGGATTATCACCCCACCTGTTGCGGTTTCGCTCCGAATCGCGTCTCGAGTTTCTACGTAATAGATTTCTCGGACATGGTACAAATGTATGATATGGCAATTAGCAAAGATGTTTTTTAAAAAATATTGTTCTCACAAATATTGTTATCACCCAATCAGCTTCATATCAGGTGGCAAGGGATAGATTCGTGATATCATATTATAATGATTAATTGTAACGTCGTAAGTGGTTGGTTTCTGCAGTTCTTAGCCTCCTTGGATACACACCTGACATAAAATTGAGTCCAGAATTCGGTTTGGTGGGACACCAAAGTGACATTAGGACACCTGAGGATAAAGTCTTGAGAGCCAGTGGCACATGTCTAAACCATTGTGACAATTGTATTATGTCTTCCCTTCCAAACTGTTGAATGAATAGGACTAACCTTGTACGAGTTAGAATTTGCCAGAATGGCACAGAGAATGTGTAACCGGTGCAAAAGACTGGGATTTGGGTGACGTGGGCTTCTTGACTAATTGATTATCGTATTCTTCATCTGTATCCGTCTTCCTGTACTTTGGTGTCCTTTCCTAATTGATTGTGGCGTGGCCTATCTTTGTCCTCATTGGCGCGAGGAGGCAGAGGTGGAGGTTCTGCGGGTGCCCAGCAGCCTTTGCCTTGGTTTATCTGGCCCTGTCCTAAAGGTCTCACGGTGATACAGGCAACGGAGATTTCGATCGCTGTTCCCTCCTGTAAACAGTTAAAACATAGATTTAGAAATGTACACTTATAGGTGGGTGTGAAATTCAACATTTTGGGCCCTTTTAAAATATGGACATAAACCTGTATAGAACATGAATATGCACCACCCATATAAACTGAGTTTTGTACCCCCGTAAATACCGTATGAAACTTTGGAAACAAGGTTTGCCAAATTGGGCAGACTTGTACAGGGCATTTCTTTCTAAGACAATTATACGCACGTGATGCATCAAAATATTGGGCGCATGTCACTCACGTACAGGGCATTTTTACATAAGATGTGCGAAAAAATGAACATTTGCCGAAGTACTTGCCTCCCTTACTTGGCGGCATAAAAACATTATTATACCTATGTATGGCCATACACAACTGTGTACACAAAGTTGCAAGTTTTGGCAAATTCAAAGCAAAATGATCCCATATTTTGGCCAAATCTTTTGCGTATGACGTTTGTGTGTACCAGAATTAAAAATACCCCTGTGGTTTGAAAGAAGAACTTGAAATAGTGCGCCCTCAAGATTTTCAAATTTTATAATAAAATGTCTCCGGTGTAATTTTTCAGCAGACGACGAAATGGCGTTTAACAGACACAAAAAACCAAGCCGGAGTTTGGATTCCCACGGCACCAACCAGTGTGACCGGGTATGGGACGTTTGTGTTTAATATCAATGAGTACGAGTTGTTGATTTTATATGTATAGGACGTTTGTTGATTAAAATTACGGCAAACTTAAAAGTTGACCTAAATACCTCAGCCTCTTTAGTCTCTTATTAATGCCTTATTTACTTTTGGGTATGTTATGTTATGTGTAAAATATCTCTGATTTCTTAAGGCCAAAGACTATCTTTCAGAGTTAAATTGGGAATGTTCTTATTGTGAAAATGTGCCGTCCTCTTAATCTCAACAGGCAATTAAATATCTCAGG